>JAWZYV010015157.1:5000-18732 GCA_038373885.1 Cheiracanthium punctorium | reverse complement strand
CCCCACACCACCACCACCCCAACCAAACCCACCCCACCAAACCACCCACCCAACACCCCACAACACCACCCCCCACCCAACAACACCCCCCCACACCCACCCCAACACCCACCCCCACCCACACCCACACCACCACCCCCCACACCACCCCCCCCACCCCACCAACACCCCCCACACCCCACCCACCCCACCAACCCCCACACCACACCCACCCCCCCACACCCCCCACCCCACCCCCACCCCAACACCCCCACCCACCCCCACACACCCCACCCCACCCACCCCCCCCACCACCCCCCACACCACCCACCACACCACCCCACACCACACCCACCCCCACCCACCCCACCAACCCACACCCCCCACCACACACCCCACACAACCCCCACCCCACCCACCCCCCCAACCACCACCCCCAACCCCACCACACCCAACCCCCACCCACACCCCCCCACACACCAACCCCACCCCACCCCCCACCACCCAACACCCACCCACCCACACAACCCCAACACCCCCCCACACCCCACCCCACCAACCACCCCCCACCAACCCCACCCAACCACACACACCCCCCCACCCCCACCCACCAAACCCCACCAACCACCCAACAAAACCCACCCCAACACCCCCCAACCCACACCCCACCCACCACCCCACCACCCCACCCCACCCCCCCCACACCCCCCACACCCCCACACCCACCCCCCCACACCCCCCACACCCCACCCCCCACCACCCACCCCCCCACCCCCACCCACCCCCCACCCCCACCACCAACACCCCCCCCCCCCACCCCACCCCCCACCCCACCCCCCCACCCACACCCCCCCCCCCACCCCACACCCCCACCCCCCCCACACCCCCACCACCCCAACACCCCCCCACCCACCCCCCCCCCACCCCCCCACCACCCAACACCACCCACCCCCACAACCACCCAACCCCCCCACCCCCACCCACCACACCCCCACCCACCCCACCACACCACCACCCCCCACAACCCCCACCACACACCCCACCCACCCCCCCACAACCACCCCACACCACCAACCCACACCCCCCACCCACCACCCACCACCCCAACCACCACCCCACCACCCAACCCCACCAACCCCAACCCACCCCACCCCCACCCACCACCCCCCCCACACCCACCCACCCCCACACCCCCCCACACCACCCCCCACCCCACACCCCACACACCCACCCCACCCCACCCACCCACCCCCCCCCCCACCCCCCCCACCACCCCACCCACCACCCACCCCCACAACCCACCCAACACCCACCCCACCCCCCCACACCACCCACCCCACACCCAACCCCCCCCCACACAACCCACCACCCCCCCCACCAACCCCCACCCCCACCCCCACCACCCACACCACCCCACCCCCACCACCACCACACCCCCCCACCCACACACCACCCAACCCCCAAACACCCACACCACCCCACCCACACCCCCCAAACCCCCCACCCCCCACAACACCCCCACCAACCCACACCACCCCCCCACCACCCACCACCCCAACCACCCACCAACCCAACACCCCCACCACACCCAACACACCCACCACCCACCCACCACCCCCAACCACCCCACAACCCACACACCACACCCCCAACCCACCACCCCCACCACCCCACCCAACACCCCCACCCACACCACACCCCAACCCACCACACCCACCACCCCCCCCAAACACCCCAACCAACCCCCACCAAACCCCACCCCACACCCAACCCAACCCCCCACCCAACACCCCCCCCACCCACCACCCCACACCCACCCACCCCCCCCACCCACCCCCCCACACCCAACACCCCCCACCCCCACCACCCACCCCCCCACCCAACACCCCAAACCCCCCCCAACACCCCACCACAAACCACCCCCACCCCACACCCACCCCACCCCCCCACACCACACCCCACCACCCCCAACACACCCAACACCCCCAACACCCAACCCCCCACACCCACACCCCCAAACAACACCCCACCCACACCCCCCACCCCCACCACCCACCCCCCACCCCCCCACCCACACCCACCCCACCACCACACCCACCCCACACCCCACACCACACCACACAACCCACCCCCCAAACACCCACACCCACCACACCCCAACCCACCCACCCCACCCCCAACACACCCACCCACCCCACACCCACACCCCACCCACACACCCACCCACCCCACACCCACCCCCACAACACACCCCAACCCCACCCCACCCCCCACCACCCACCCACCCCCAAACCCACCCCACCACAACCACCCACCCCCCACCCCCACACCCACCCCAACCCACCAACCCCCCACCCCACCCCCCAACCCCACCAACCACAACACCCACCCAACACCCCCCCACCAAACCACCACCCCCACACCCCCCAACAACCCCACCCCACCACACCCCACCCCCAACCAACCAAACCCACAACACCCCACCACCACAACCCACCCCCCACCAACACACCCCCACACCAACCACCACCCCACACCCACACCCCACCAACACCCACCACCCCCCACACCCCACCCACCCCCACCCCAACCCCCAACAAACCACCCAACACCCCACCAACCCAACACCCCCACCCCACCACCCCACCCCAACCCCCCAACACCCACCACCACCACCACACAACAAACCCCCCACCCCACCACCCCACCACCCCCACAACCCACCACCCACCCACACCCCCCAACCACACCCACCACCCCACCCAACCAACCACAACCCCCCACCCCACCACCCCCCACCCACACCCCCCCACCACCCCACCCAACACCCCCACCCCACACCCCCCCCACACCCACCACCCAACCACCCCCCCCACCCCCAACACCCACCCACCACACACCCACCCCCACCCACCCACCCAACCACCAACCCCACCCAAAACACACCAACCCCCCACCCCACACCCCCACACAACCCACACCACCCCACCACACCACCAACACCCCCCACCACACAACCCCCCACCACCCCCAACCAACACAACCCACCAACCCACCAACCACCCCACCCCACACACCCCCACCACACCCAACCACCAACAACCCACAACCCACCCCACCCCACAACACCACCCACCCCCACACCCACCCCCACCACCCCACCAACCCACCACCACCACCCAACCCCCACCACCAACACCACACCCCCCCACCCCACACCCCACCACCCCACCCACAACCAACCCCCACACCCACCACACACCCCCCCCACACCACCCCAACCCCCACCCACCACCCACCCCACAACCCCCACCCACCCACACCCACCACACCACACACCCCCCCACACCACCCACAACCCACACCCACCAACCCCCCCCACCCCAACAACACACCCCCACCCACCACCCCCCCCAACACCACCCAACACCCACACCCCCAACCCCCCACCACCCCACAACCCCCAACACCCCAACACCACACCACCCCCACCACCCACACCCCCCAACCACAAACCACCAAACCCACACCCCACACCCCCCCACAACACCCCACACAACACACCCCCCACCCAACCCACCACCAACCACAACAACACCCCAACACCCACCCCACACCACCAACCCACCACCCCACACCCCCCCACAACACCCCACCACCCCCACCCCCAACCCACCCCAACACCACACCCCCCACACCACACCCACCCCACCCCACCACCAACACCCACCACCACCCAACACCACACCACAACCCCACAACCCAACACAACCCCCACCCACAACCCCACCCACCACACCCACCACACCCCCCCAACACCCCACCCCACCACCCCCCACCCACACAACACCCCACACCCACACCCCCCCACCCCCCACCCCAACCACCCACACCACCCCCACCCCACAACCCCCAACACACCCACAACCCCACCACCACCAACCACCCACACCCCCCAAACCACACACCCACCCCACCCACCCACACACCCACCCAACCCCCCACCCACCCCCACCAACCACCACCCCACAACCCCCACCCCACCCCACAACCACCCACCCCCACACACCCACCCCCCACCACCCACCAACCACCCCCCACCCACACCCCACCCACACCCCACACCCCACCACCCACCACCCCCCCACCCAACCACACCCACCCCACACCCCACCACCACCACCCCCCAAACAACCACACCCCACACAACACCCCCCACCCCCCCACCACCACACCCCACCCACACAAACCCACACCCCACCAACCACCCACACCCCCCACCCAACCCCACACCAACACCACCACACCCCACCCCCCAACCCCACACACCCACCCCCACACCACCCAACCCCACAACACAAACCACCCCCACCCACACCAACACCCAACCACCCACCACAACCACCAACCCCAACACACCCACCCCCACCCCACCACCACACCCAACAACCACACACCCACCCACCCCACCACACCCACAACCCCCCACACCACCCCCCACACCCCACACACCCCACACACCACCCACCCCCACCCACCACCACCCAACCCCAAACACAACCCACACACCAACCCCCCCCCCCACAACACCCCACCCCACCCCCCCCACACCACCAACCCCCACACACCACCCCACCCACAACCCACCCACCACACCACCCACCCCCACACCCAACACCCCCCCCAACCCCCCACCCAACCCACCCCACCAACCACCCACACAACCCCACCCACCACCCCCCCACCCCACCCACACCCCACCCCACCCACCAACCACCCCCACCCCACACAACACACCACCACCACCCCAAAACCCACAACCACACCCACCAACCCCCACCAACAACCCCCCACCCACCCACCAACCCAACACCCACCCCACAACAACCAACCCCACCCCCAACCCACCCACAACCAACACCACCCACCCACACCACACCACCCACCACCCCACACCCACCACACAACCACCCACACCCCCCCACAACCACACCCCACCCCACCACCCCCCACCCCACACCACCCCCAACACAACCACACCACCCCCACCACCCCACCCACCCACCAAACCCACCCAACCAACCCCACCACCCACACAACACACAACCCCCACCCCCACCCCACCACCCACCCCCAACCCCCACAACCAACCCACACACCCCCCACCACACCACACCACCCCACCCACCCAAACCACCACAACCCACACACCCCCCCCACCCCCCAACACCACCACACCCACCCCAACACCCACCCCCCCCCAACCCCCCCACACACCACCACCCAACCCACCCACACACCCCCCACAACCACCCCACCCAACACCCACACCCCCACCCCACCCCCAAACACCCACCAACACCCCCCACCACCCCCACCACCACACCCCACACAACAACCACCCCACCACACCCCACAACCACCCCACCACCAACACCCACCCACCCACCCAACAACCCACCAACCCACCCCCAACCCCACCCCCACCCCACCCCCACCCACACCACCCCACCCCCAACCACCACAAACACAACCACCCCCCACCCAACAACCACACCCAACCCACAAACACCAAACAACCCCACCAACACCACCCCCCACAACCACCCACACCCACACCAAACCCCCAACCCACCCACACCCCCCACACACACCCCACCCCCACCCCACCCACCACAACCACCCCCACACCCCAACCCCCCCCCCACACACCCACCACCCCCACAACCCCCCAACCACCCCCCACCCACAACCCCCACACCCCAACCCCACAACCACACCACACCCCCACAACCCACCCCCACACCACAACCCAACACCCCAACCACAACCACCAAACCCACCCCACCCCCAACCACCCACCCACAACACCCCACCACACAAACCACCACCACACCCCAACCCCCCAAACCCACCCACACCCCCAACACCCCCCCAACCCCCCACCCCACAACCAACACCCCCACACCCCCACCCAACACCCCACCCCAACCACCCCAACAACACACACCACACCACCCACCCACCACCACCCAACCCCCACCCCCCACCAACACCCACAACCCACCAAACCCCCCAACCACCACACACCCAACCCACCCACCCCCCCCACACCCACACCACACCCCCCACCCACCACCACCCACCAACCCCACCCCACACCCCCCAACCACACCCACCCCCACACCACCCCAACACCAACCACCCCCACCACCCCACACACCCCCACCCCACACCAACCCACACCCACAACCACCCCCAAACCCACCCCCCACAACCCCACACACCCACACCCCAACCACACCACCCACCCCCACAACCCACCCCACCCCACCACCCCCCACCCACACCCCACAAACACCCACCAACCACAAACACCCCACCCCCACACCAACCACCCCAAACCACACACACCACCCACCCACACACCACACCCAAACACCCCACCCCACACCACCCACACCCCCACCCCCCACCACACCACCACCCCACACACCACCCAAACCACCACACCCCACCCCACCCCACCCAACACCCAACACCACCCCCACCCCACAACCACCCCACCCAACCCCACCCCCACCCCCCCACACCACCCACCCCCACACCCACCAACCCACAACCCCCACCACCACCCACAACACCACCCAACCCCCCAACCACCCCACCACCCCACCCACCCACACCCCAAACACACCCACCCCCAACACCCACCCCCCCCACCAACCCACACCCCCCCCACACCCCACAACCCCACCACCCCACACCCACCCACACCACCCAACCACCCCACACCCAACACCACCCCACCCCCCAACCCCACCCACCCCACCCCCCACCCACACAACCCCACACCACACCCAACACACCCCACCACACACCCACCCACCACCCCCCACCCACCAACCACCCACACAAAACCCCCACCACACCCCCACCCCCCCACCCACCCAACCACCCACCCCCACACCACAACCCACCACACCCACCCCACCCACACAACCCACCCCAACACCACCACCCCAACCCCCCCCCCAACCCCACCACACACACCCCACCCCACACCCACCCCCCCACACCCCCACCCACCCCCCACCCAAACACCCACACCCCCCACCCAACCCCCCAACACCCCCCAACCCACAACCCACCACCCCAACACCAAACACCCACCCCACCACCCCACCCCCAACACCAACCACCCCAACCACCCACAAACCACCAACAACAACCACCCCACACACACCACCCAACCACACACCCACCCACACCCACCACCCCCAACCCACCACCACCCCACAACACCACCCCAAACCCACCCACCCACCCACACAACCCACACCCAAACCACCCCCAACCACACCCACCCACCACCCACACCACCCCACACCCCAACCCCCACCCCACCACACCACCACCCACCACCCCCACACAACCACCAACCCCCACACACCACAAACCCCCACCAAAACCCCACCCACCCAACACCCACCCACCCACAACCACAACCCCCCCCACCAACCCCACACCCCACCCACCAACACCCCACCCAACCCCCACACACAACCCCACACCCACCCCAACCAACACCCACAACCCCCACCAACAACCACCCACCCACAACCACAACAACCCCCCCACCAACCACACCCCCCCAACACACCCACACCCCACCACCCCACACCAACACCCCAAACACCCAAACACCCACAACCCACCCAACCACCACCCCCACCACACCACCACACCCCACACAAACCAACCCCACACACCCACCCACACAACCCAACACCCCCACACCACCCAACCCACCACAACACCACCCCCAACACCACCCCACCCAACCACCCACCAACCACCCACCCACAACCACCACACCCCCAACACCCCACCACCAACCCACCCCACCCAACCACACAACCCACCCACACCCCCAACACCCACAACACCCACCCACCACCCACCACCCCCCCACCCACACACCAAACCCACCACCCCACCCACACCACAACCCACCACCACACCACACCACCAAACACACACCCACCCCACCCACCAACCCACCACCAAACCCCCACCACACCACAACCACCCCACCAAACAACACACCCCACACACACCCACCACCCACCCCCCACACCACAACCACCCCAACCACACCACAAACACCAAACACCCCACCCCCACCACCACCCCCAACACACCCAACCACACCCACCCACCCCCAACACACCACCACAACACCACCCCAACACCCCACCACCACCACCAACCCACCACCCCCACCACCACACACCCCACCCAAACCCCACCCCCACACCCAACCCCAACACCCAACCCCCCACACCACACACACCCAACCCCACCACCCCCACCCCACCCCCAACACCCACCCCAACAACCCACCACCCCCCCACACCAACCCACCCACACCCACCACCACACCCCCAACCACCCCCCACCACAACCCCCCCCCAACCCCCCCACCCCCACCCAAACCCACCCCCCCACCCCACCAACCACCACACCCCCACCACCCCCCCCAACCACCCACCAACCCACCCCACCACACACCAACCCCCCACACCCACCCCCCCACCACCCCACACCCCCCACAACCACCACCCCCACCACACACCCCCCAACCACCACCCCACCCCCCCCACCACACAACCCCCCACCACCCCACCCACCAACACCCCACAACACCCACCACCCACACCCCCCAAAACCACCCAACACCCCAACCCCACACACCACCCCACCCACCCCAACCAAAACCCCACCCCCACCCCCACACCAACCCCAACACCCACCCCAACCACCCACCCCACCAACCACCACACAACCCCACCCCCACCCCCACCCCACCAACACACCCCCACCACCCCACACCCCACCAACACCCACCCCCACCCACAACACCCACACCCACCCCACCACAACCCCAACCACCCCACCCCAACACCCCCACCACAACCCACCCACCAAACCCCACCCACAAACCCACACCCACCAACCACCCACCAACACCACCCACCACCACCCACAAACCCACACACCACCCCACCAAACCCACCAACCCAACACCAACCCACCCCCAAACCCACACCCACCCCCCACACCCACCACCCACAACACACAACCCAAACCACCAACCCCCCACAACCCACCAACCCCACCCCCACCACCCAACCCCACCCAACACCACACACCCCACAACCCACACCCACCACACCCACCCCACCACACCACAACCCCCCAACCCCCCACACCAAACCCCACACCCACAACCACCACACCACCCACCACCCCCCACCACCCACCACCCAACCACACCCCACCCACCCACCCACCAACCACCCACCAACCCACCCCCACCACCCACCCAACCCACCCCCAACCACCCCACCACCACACCCCCCCCACAACCCACCACACCACCCAACCCAACAACCACACCACCCCCACCCCCACCCCAACCCCACCAACCACACACCAACCACCCCACAAACACACCCCCCCCACCCCACCCCCCCCACACCCCACCCAACCCCCCACCCCACCACCCACACCACCACAAACCAACACCCCACAACCCCCACCCCAACCCCCACCCACCAACACCCAACACCCCACCACACCCACCCCCAACACCCCCCCCAACCCAACACCCCACAACACCCCCCACCACCCCCACAACCCACCACCCCCACCAACAAACCCACCACCCACCCCACCCCCCCCCAACACCACCACAACACCAAACCCCCACCCCACACCACCCACCAACCACCCCACCACAACCCCACACCACACCCACCCACCCACCCCCCACCACCACCCCCACCACCCCCCACCCCCACCCAACCCCACCACCCACCCCCACCCACCCACCACCCCCACCACCCACCCCCCCCACCCCCCAACCACACACACACCCCCCACCACCCCACACAACCCCCCCCACACCCACCACCCCAACAACCCACACCCAACACACCCCCCAAACCCACCCCCACCCAACACCACCCAACCCCACACCAACCCCCAAACCAACCCCACCACACCACCCAAACCCACACCCCCACACCACAACCCCCCACACCACACCAACACCACCAACACACCCACCCAACCACCCCACACCCCACCCCACAAACCCCACCAACCCACACCACAACCCCCACCACACCCACCACCCAACCCCACCAACACCACACCCCCCACCACCACCCAACCCACCCACCCCCCACACACCCCACCCACACACCCAACCACCACCCCCCACAACCCACCCACACCCACACACCACCACAACCCCCCACCACCCACCCACCACACACCCAACCACCAACACCAACACCCCCCACCACACCCAACCCACCCCCACAACACCCAACCACAACCCACCACCCCACACCCCAACAACACCCACCCCCCCCACCAACCCCACACCACCACCACACCCAACACCCACCCAACCCACCACCCCAACCACCCCCCCACCAAACCACAACACCACCACCCACACCCACAACCACCCAACACCCCCCACCCAACACACCCCCACAAACACCCACACCCAAACCCACCCACCCCAACCCCACACCACCAACCACCAACAACCCACACCCCACACACCCACACCACCCCACCACCCCCCACAACACCCACCCCCACACCCCACCAACCAAACCACCCACACCCCCAACCCCACAACCCCACCAAACCACCCCACCCACACCACCCACCCACCCACCACACCCCCCAAACCACACACCACCCCACCCCACCACCCCAACACCCACCCCACCCAACACCCACCACAACCACCCACACCCCAACACCCCACCCCACCCACCCCAACCACACCACACCCCCACCCCACCACACCCAACCCCCACCCACAACAACACCCACCCCCACCACACCCACAACACACACCACCACCCCCCCACCCAACCACCACCACCAACCCACACCCACCCCAACCACCACCCCACCCCACACCCCCACACCCACACACCACCCACCCAACCACCACCACCCCACCAACCCACCACACCAACAAACCCCCACCACCCAACACCACAACACCCCACCCCCCACCCACCCAACCCCACCCCCACCACACACCCCAAACCCCACCCCACAACCACCCCCCCCACAACCACCCACCAACCCAACAACCACCCACACCACCCACCCCAACACACCCCCACCCCCCCCCACCCACCCCACCCCCCACCACCCAACACCCCACACCACCACAACCACACCACACCCCCCACACCACCCCACCCCCACCCCACCCCCACCAACACCCCCCCCACCCCCACAACCCACCCACCCCCACCCCACCCCACCCAACACCACACCCCCCAACCCACCACCCCCCCCCACACCAACCACCACCCCCCCCCCCACCCCACACCCCACCACCCACACCACCACCCCCAACCCCCCACCACACCACCCCCACAAAACCCACCACACACCCCCCACACCACAAACCCCCACCCACCACACACCCCCCACCCACACCACCACCCCACACCCCAACAACACCCCCACCAACACCACAACCACCCACAACACCCACCACACACCCCACACCCACCCCCCCACCACACCCACAAACCCCACCCACACCCACCACAACCCACCCCCAACCCCACCCAACCCACACCCACCCCCCACACCCACAAACCACACCCACACACCCCACCCCCCACACCCCACACCCCCCACCACAACACCACCCACCAACCCCACACCACCCAACACACACCCACCACACACCCACACAACCCCACCCAACACCCCCCACACACCACAACCCCCACCCACACCACCCACCAACACCCACCACCACCCCAACCCACACCCCCCCACCACCAACCCACCAACCCCCCCCACACCCCCACCCCACCACACACCAACCACCCCCCCACCACCCACACACCACCCCCCCACCACACCAACAACCCCACCCACCCCAACACCCCCCACCCACCCCACCCACCAACACCACCCCCACCCACCCAACCACCACCAACCCCACCCCCACCACCCCCACCCCCCCACACCACACCACAAACCCACCACACCCACCACCAACCACCCACCCAACACCCCACCACCCAAACACCACCCCCCCCAACCACCACCCACACACCCACCAACACCCCCACCCACCCCACACCCACACCCCCCACACCACCCCCACCAAACCCCACCCACACCACACCCACACACCCCACCCCACCCACCCACCCCCCACCACCACCCCAAACAACCACCACACACCCCCCACCACCACACCACCCCCACCACACCCACCCCACCCACACACCCACCCACCCAACCCCCACACAAACACCCACCCACCCACACCCACCAACCCCCCCACCCCCACACAACCACCACCACCACCCACCCAACCACCCACCAAACCCACCAACCCACACACCCCCACCAACCACCACACCCACCACCCAACCCCCCACACCCACCCCACCACCCCCACCCACACCCACACCCCAACACAACCCCACCCCCCCCCACCACCAACCACCAAACCACACCCCCACAACCCCACCACAACCCCCACCACCCCCCAACACCCACCCCAACACACCCACCACCCCCACACCCACCCCCCCCCCCACAACCCCCACCACACCACCCCCACACCCCACACCACCAACCCCAACCCACCACACACACCCAACCACACCACCCCACCACCCCCCCACACCCACACACCACAACCCCACCAACACCCCCCACACCACCACCCACCCAACCCCACAACCAACACACAACCCACCAACCCCCACCACACACCACCACACCCACCACCCCCCCACACACCCCCCACCACACCCACCCACAAACCCCACCCCCCAAACCACACCCACCACCCCACACCCACCCCAACCCAACCCCCAAACCCCACACCACCCCCAACACCACCCACAACCACCCACACCCCACCAAACACACACACCACAACCCCCACACCCCACCACACACCACCCCCCAACCACCACCACCCACCAACCCCACAACCCCCCCCCACCACCCACACCACCCACACCAACCACAACACCACCCAACACACCCCACAACCCACCCACCCACCAACCCACCCCACACCCCCCCACCCCCACCAACCACAACCCCCACCACACCCAACCCCCACACACACCCCACCCACACCCACCCAACCCCCACCAACACCCACCCCCACACCACCCACACACACCACCCCCACCACCCCACCCACCACCAACACCCACCCCAACCACCCCAACCAAAACCAACCCCACACCCCACCCAACACACCCCCAACACACCCACAACCAACACCAACCACCAAACCACCCCCAACACCAACCAACCCCACCCCACCAACACCCCACACACCCAACCACCAACCCACCACAACCCACACCCCACCCACCCACCCCACCACACAACCACACCCCCCACCCACCCCCACACCCCACAACACACCCCACCCACACACACCCAACCAACCCCCACACCCCACCACCCACCCACCAACAACCACAACCCCCAACACCCCACCCAAACCCCCCACCACAACCACACCCACCCCCCACCCCCACCACACCAACCCACCCACACACCAACCCACCACCCCACACAACCACCCAACCCCCCACCCACCCACCCCCCACAAACCACCCCCCACACCCAACCCCACCACACCAACCCACCA
>JAWZYV010015156.1:0-62244 GCA_038373885.1 Cheiracanthium punctorium | reverse complement strand
ACCACCGCCGAAGATCCCCCTGAGATGTCAGCAGGAGGATCGAAAGCATCAAAATACTTCAATAACTTTACTATACAGTAAACGAAAATAGTAATAACGACACCAAAGAGTAGCACAGCCATTCTTTGATAAGGGTCTATAATAGACTGACGTTAGTTGTTAAAATTCGAGAGTTGTAGTTTTATTTTTTTAAACAATGAAAAATGCCTTAATTTATTGCAACAAGTCCACATCTTTCTTGTCTCAATAATTAGAAAAATAGAAAGTCGGTACTGTGTAAATGTTTTGCTTAAACAATGTAAAACAAAAAATATGTCAATTTCATTCGATCATGTTTCGATCGTCCACCATCTTGCTGGTAGTTAAGTCGAGCGATGGCAACGTCTGCCCTTTTTTCAGCATTGGGCAATCTATCCAGCTGTTCTCGCATTCTTCCATTTTTCAGCAGATATCAGTGCTGAAAAATGGAATCGTCCGCCATCTTGCTGGTAGTTAAGTCGAGCGTTGGCAACGGCTGCCCTTTTTTCAGCATTGGGAAAGGTTACGCCTCAAAGGGTTAAAAGGTTGATAATGTTCCTATTGAAGTAAAAGTATTAAAACGATCTGATAATTCTTGGGTAGAAAAAAAAATACACTTTATATTAAATTTACTACTTATGTGTATTTTTAATACACTCAAACCTTTCTTTGTGTGGTTTATGAAAATTTCAATCAAATTGGAAGATACTTGAGGAAGTTATCAATAAAAAAAAAACAATAGTAGGCTTGATCGGCCATTTAGTTTTTTCGATTTTTGAAATGTATTTCATCATCTTACATAAATTTAAGTATTGCATCAGCCAATTACATTACGTATGTATTGAATTCTACAATCGCCTAATTTAAGTGACATTTTTATTGTGTTGCGTAAACTATTTTTTATAGCTACTGGAGAATTTTTAATGCGTTTTCTTTTGTTCGGTCAGTATCCACCGCATAAAAACAGGTTTGAGTGTAATCTGGTAATCTCTGAATAATAAAATAATATTTGTAAACTATTATATCAACTTTCACTGTCATTGGCTAATAATAACAGGGAACATTTTGAACAGCAGTTGAACATTTTTGAAAATTAGTTGGAATTAATTTCATTCGAATTTACTTTTTTGGAATTTCTGGGAATTTACTAATTGATGCGAAGTCCAAGGACAAAGAAATCTAATTTTTTGATTCTACATTGTAAATTATGTCTAAAATATAAAAGTTAATTTATGTTTAAAATAAAATTATTTTTAAATGGTTTACACTCCTTTTACATCTAATTTATGTCTACAAACGAGCATTAAAAATTAAAAATATTTTTTTTTATATTTATAGATTAGTACATTAAAGAAATATTTTACCTCGTGAGACTTAATAATTTTTGTACTACGTTTCACTTTTCATGATTAACACTAAATAAACATCAGCATACCTCTAAATATAACCCCACAAATGTAATTTCATATTGGTGTACCTTGATTATATCGAATCTGGTATTTGCCTCTTGTTTCAGTCGTGAAAATTTAGTGTACTTAACAGGGACTTTTGAGAGTCAGAACAGGGGAAACTTGATCAGAGACATGATTTAGATCTCACAAAGTTTAGAAGAATTTTTTACTTGGATAAAATGCATCAAAATCTTAACATTCCTGCAAAAACATATTTATATATATTTAAATATATTCATAAATTTCTCGCTTGAAACCGCAAAACTGTAAGCAGTTTAATAGTGAAAGTGAACTTTCTGTTTAGTCTAATTATTGTGTCCATTCAAAAACTGGCAATAAGTTTGGGAGTACGAAGTACTATGAGTACGAATTCAAAAAATATGTATAAATACAGATCATTCTATATTTGAAATAGAACAAAAAAACCTAGAAGAGCGTAAGATAAATAAATTAAAATATAAAAAGTATTACTGAGTTTAAAAAATATTAAAATAAAAAAATATATAAAAATATTAAATTATATTGAAAATCTATATGCTCTAAGCTTCTGCCCTACGTTTCTTATAAACGTTTAGCATTTTCATCTGCGACTATAAAAAACATGCCGTGATTATAATATAGTTATTATAAATATTTTTTAGTTAAAAACATGCCGTGATTATAATGTAGTTATTATAAATATTTTTTAGTTAAAAACAAAAAAAAAAAGTTTCGTCATCATTTACTTTTTCAAGTTTTTAATGAACTATGTATGTCATTCCAACTTTAAAATTTGCTTATGAATTTTAACCCACTTCCTATCATGCGATCGAGCTGAAAATTGGCACGCATAATTCCGGTGACACCGAGTATACTGCTCTTCCTAATTTTTCAATACTTTGTTTCAAGTATCAAATATTTATTTTCCCCAAAATTGTGTTATCTCGCGACCCCTTAGATTTGAGAGTCCCGAGGAGCGAGCCTCGTGCGCCTACTGGGGAAATCCGCCACTGCTTTCATTGTATTTATTCTTGTTTCTAATCCCGGAAGTCTTTTACATCAGCAAATCAGATCTTTTTTTTTTTTCAAATTAAATGGAAATTTTAAAAACCAGCTTTTTTGTGTGTGAATGTCACCCCGCTGGCTGGTGTCACCCGGTGCGGTCCGCATCCCCCACGCGACGCCACTGACAGAAGTATGCTTATAAGATTAATGGCAGCGAACATAAAGGTGGTTCAACTGAAAGATGGATACTCTGTGCAATCGAAAGCAATTTTTTTGTACTTTCATCCAGGGTCGTAGCCAGGGGGGGGGGGGTGGATATCGGGATATATCCGATGAAATTCCGTCTATTTATACACATATAAGTTCATATCCCCCCCCCCCGAAAATTTTTCCAGGCGCATATCCCCCCCCCCGAAAAATTTTCCTGGCAACGTGCCTGCTTTCATCACTTTTGAAGGATAGAAGATCCCTTAACCCTTTAACGTGCAGTGTACCCGTTCTGGGAACACCAAACTCTGACGTTTTGACTGTTGCCAGTCACGAAGAATATAGATTGGATTTCTATAAATATAGTTGCGGGTGACCTAGCTTCACGAGAAACCTTTACTTTTTAGCACGTCATTTCCCGTAAAAAAAAATTGTCACGATTCTTTTTAACAGCACTGACATCGGCTGAAAAATGGAAGAATGCGAGAACAGTTGGATAGATTGCCCAATGCTGAAAAAAGGGCAGCCGTTGCCATCGCTCGACTTAACTACCAGCAAGATGGCAGACGATGGCTGTGCCGCACAGCCAGCTGTCATCAAAAAAGGGTCTCTCGATCTGTGGCACGCGATGAACGTTTCGATCGTCCGCCCTCTTCCTGGTAGTTAAGTCGAGCGATGGCAACGGCTGCCCTTTTTTCAGCATTTGGAAAGGGTTGCGCCTCAAAGGGTTAACCATTCATTAAAAGTAAGCTCCTGTAAGATCGTGCTGGAAATCCTTCTGCAATCCATGCTCTTTCACATGATTTATCTTTCTTGTTTTATTTTCTTTACTTTTAATTGAACATTTTGCTTTCGAAAATAAATTGCTGAAAGATAAACCATCCATCACTGCATTCATTAGTGACATAATAAGTTGTGTTTCTGAAACATCCCCACCCTTTCTCCAGCACTCGGACTCCGCAGAACCCGAGTGGGTGGAGTCTATACTAAGCGTGTGCGTTTGCAATAATGTCTTCTCCTTAACCTTTTCTAGATCGCGTTACTCCCGCTCCGACGTAGCTACGAATGTCAGAGGTTATTGGCTTGTTTTCTGAACATTGGGAAAACTGTGAGGCATTGTCGATTAGTTATTATTATTAGTAGTAGTAGTATTTGAGCGATGCACTGTGCAACGATAACCAGGGATAGTTAACATATTCGTGGACACTTAGAGGACTATTTCCATCCAATCGGAATCCGTAAAAATTCGGCAAATGCGCTTGGAAAGAGTCAATTAGAGTATTCTTAATTACATCGTTCCTTATTCCGGTCTTGGATATACGCGGTGGAATTGCGAAATCTTTCCGTATATTATCGTGGTTTGTTTGTTTGTTATAATTGTTCGAAAATGTAGGCATATTTTTGGAATACCCTGTAGTTCAGTGTCATTCGCTGTAAGTTGTTTGCCCCCTTCGTTGCAAAACGGCGTGGGTAGCGATTATTCTGTGCGTCGTAGCTTCCCGTAGTTGATACGGAAGGGAAATTGCTACTGTCACATCTTTCCAATGGGGCATGAACCAATTGTTAAAAGCTCGTTATACGACGCTGCGATCGCAAATTAGATTTTGCTAGAAAGTGTCCCATAATGGATGCGTTCTACACGATTTACCTTCCCTTTTTATTCACGAATCCACAGATGCCACAACAATAAAAAATCTGGAGTGACTCCACTGGACTTTCCGAACACTTACGATTAAGATCACTACCGCCCATTTAAATAAATTTTAATCGATGAATAATTCAAACATATATAGCAAATTGAAGCTCAATCGAATGCGCCGTTTAAACGCTACCGCACTTTCAAGAATTTCTCCCCATAGGCCATCATGTAAAAGAAATCTTTGTCGTAGCCCTGTAGAAAAACTGTAAGTTCTATACACATCAAAATCAATACCAGTCTTACGATGGTGGTTTATAACATGTATACCCAATTTGAGCTCAATCGAATGTATCGTTTAAACGGTAGCGCACTTTCACGAATTTCCTCCCGTAGGCCATAATGTACATTTGAAAAAATACATTTGTCATAGCCCTGTAGAAAAACTTCAATAGCAATATATTGCTTCATATATATTCATATATATATATTCATATATATATATTCATATATATATATTTATATATATATATATTTGCTTCAATAGCAATTTGCTGTATAAGTCCTATACACACCAAAATCAATACCGGTCTTGCGACGGTGGTTCATAACATATACAGTCTAACTTCCTTAATACGAGCACTGCTAAAACGAGATCACGGCTAAAACGAGCAATCTGCACGACATGTTTGGTTCGCTATTTAACAACATTAAGAATTTCACGCCTTTTACGAGCACAAAAGTAGAATCTCGGCTAATACGAGCAATAGGACGCAAAAGGAAGAAAAAAAGAAAAAGCCAAAATGCTTCTATTTCTTAAATAGTCCGAAGCTGTCAGACTAGTAAATTGCTACGCAATGATAAGAGCTCATCTGACCGATTTCTTTAATCACTGTTGAAATGCAATTACAGATTAAATGTAGGTGTATACTGTCTCCCTTCTTGTAAATTGTAAGAAAAATAAACAGGTAATACCGAAAATTCTGTGTTTATTAAGCATCATGGAGTTATTTCTGTGCTAAGAAAATTATACAAATCAATTCTAGTAGTTAGTTTCATTATACATGTGTATTTAAATAAAAAAAAATTGTTTCACGGATTTTACGAGTTACGGCTAATACGAGCAATTTTACATATTTTTACCCTCTCGTCTTAACCGAGTTCGACTGTATACACAATTGAGCTCAATCGAACGCCCCGTTCAGGAGCTATCGTGTTCACTCACACACACACACACACACACATACATACATACATACAGACATCTCGTAAAAATAGCATGAATGAATTCAGAAGACCTCAAAACGTGTCAATACACCAAAAACTCGAATTCGAATTTTTCCATGATTACAATACTTTCCTTACATGGTACCTGTTCGGAAAGTAAAAAACTGAGTGCATTTAAGAACTCCTCAACCATTTTCTCTCCTTTCATCGTTCTTCTTTTTTTTTTTTTTTTTCAGGCATACCGTTGAAGAAATTCCACTCAATGAGACATAGCGTCTGCGTGCGTGGCGCGAAATTCGCACTCTTTCTTTGATGATCAGGAGACGCAACGCTTTCCTGGCAGTCTTGGCGTTGATATCTTTCTGCTCCCTCTACCTGACGATCCTGCTGAAGAAAGAGCACCTCAGCACCCTCTACACGCACCTCGTCACCTCCACCAACATTCGCATCCGATCTCTCGGCGAAGTCACCCTCCCGATCGGTGAGGAACGCCACCAGTGTTCCAATGGCACCCTAGTGTACGACGTGTATTGCGTCCTGTCGCCATACGCCGATGAAGTGAAGTAGGTTTGGGGTTTTCTTTCCTTGACTTACCCTCAACCTATTTACTTAACCCTCTGAGGCGCAACCCTTTCCCCATGCTGAAAAAAAGGGCAGCCGTTGCCATCGCTCGACTTAACTACCGGGGAGATCGGCGGACGATCGAAACGTTCATCGCGTGCCACAGATCTAGAGACCCCCGCCATTGGGCTGGTAGTTAAGTCGAGCGATGGCTACGGCGGCCCTTTTTTCAGCATTGGGCAATCAATCCAGCTCATCTCGCATTCTTCCATTTTTCAGCAGATGTCAGTGCTGTTAAAAAGAATCGCGACCATTTTTTGACGGGAAATCACGTGCTAAAAAGTAAAGGATTCTCGTGTAGCTAGGTCACCCGCCACTATTTTTATAGAAATCCAATCTATTCCTCGTGACTGGCAACAGTCAAAACGTCAGAGTTGGGTGTTTCCAGCGCGGGAACACTGCGCGTTAAAGGGTTAAAGCAAATTTCAACACAGAATAGAACACAGAAATCTAGAGACCCTTTTTTTGACGACAGCTGGCTGTGCCGGCACAGCCAGCTGTCGTCAAAAAAGGGTCTCTAGATCCGTGGCACGCGATGAACGTTCCGATCGTCCGCCATCTCCCTGGTAGTTAAGTCGAGCGGTGGCAACGGCTGCCTTTTTTTCAGCAGATGTCAGTGCGGTTAAACATAACAGCGTGATCATTTTTTGTACGGGAAATGACGTGCTCAAAAGTAAAGGATTCTCGTGGAGCTAGGTCACCCGCAACTATTTTCATAGAAATCCAATCTATTCTTCGTGACTGGGAACACTCAAAACGTCAGAGCTCGGTGTTCCCAGAACGGGAACGCCGCGCGTTAAAGGGTTAACCATATTGCCCATGGATTAAAATTTGTGTCATGGTAGAAACAAAATATGTCTTCCGTGGTGCTTTTTCTGATAGGCAATAGAGCTTGATTGTTTATATAACAATAGCGGTTCACCTTCATTGGTGGATCTAGAAGCGGCCACGGGAGCCCCCTCTAGATTTACTCTCTAGATTCGTCTCTCCCAGACGAATTAAGTTTACACTACAGAAGATCCAGTTATTTTGTAAATTCAACAGAAAATTTAAAGAAAATGTAGACAGGAAATAAGTTGTGCCCCCCCCCCGCCAGATTTATTTTTAATCCGCCATTGTCGACGTCCTATCATTTATGGGCCGTAACTAACCTAGTATACGATAAAAGGAACACGCTTTGTGTATGAAATAAATAGAAGTTTGTTTATATCACGCAAAATCTGTTACTTGTAGTAGTTGGTATGTTCAACATTGAGAAATCTCTAAAAGCCTTATAAATACTTCGCATCACTTTTTTTCTATAGCTCAAAACTTTTTATTTACGTCACGCAAACATAGCTGTTGTTCGGCGATGAAGCAGTCAAAGTTTTATATATACCATTCGTTTACAATTAACGTATACTTTAATTTGCTATTCATGCAATTTGCATTAAGGATCGTCTTCATATATAATTCTGAATCTGGATGAACTTAGATTTTTTAAATAGCAATAGCCTATATTTTCATGCCATTAAAAGGAAGAAAAATCTTCAAATATTACCCAAAGTATCTATTTTCACGGATATTTTAGAATAACTTCTGGAACTGTTGAGATTTCTTTTTATTGCGCGATTTTAAGGGTTTTTTTCCAACTGGAAACTGTCAAGTGAAATTTCCGAATTTTTCGCTGGATAAAATGGTACCAGACAGTTATACCATTTACCATGTTTGTTTTACAAAATTGTGATACAGTGGCGGCCCGTGGTTAAAAATGTAAGTGCAGCCGGAAGCATAGGAGCCCCCCCCTCCCCTCCTCCGGACAGAAACGGAATAATTCAGTAACAAATACGAAAGCTGGCGGATTAAGCTCTCACCGAGGAAAAAAAAAAGAAATTACATAAAAAAAATGTAAGAGATCCTACTTTACTTCCATAAAAAAACTCCATTCTTACCTTCTTGTTAAATTCAGCAATATAAAGTTTGAGTTTTCCTTTAATGCGTCAGCAATTTGGGTCCCACTTCTTAACAACTCCTTGAATTTTAAAGAATTTTTTAAATGTTCGATTGAGCCTTCATGTGTTTTACATGCTCTTGTGATGGTGGTTAACCCATCATATCCAGTACCATTCCAAACGCTCTTTTTTTATCCCAACGATTGAACACGGCCAACAAAACATTTTTTGTAAATAGAAACTGCCACATATCCACGAGAATAATGCATACCATGATGACTGGAAGCTACGACCATGCTGAGACGAACCTGCTGTTTTCTTATGAATGGACAATTTTGTGTCGGTCTATTTTCTTTTAGTTGTTGTCGTTTATCATCTTCTTTCCATATGTTAAATGGAGTTTCAAGCAAGACACATACTGGATCATAACGGGGCTGCATGTTTCAAAACGGTTAAATTATAAATTTCAATAATACAGTAACAAGTAAAGGTAAAAACTTTCAACCTTCCCAGACAAAAATAAACTTTTCCTTCCGTTAAAACGGACTAGAACATATATTCTCTGTGTCGTACCCCCTCCCTAACTTTTCATCCGAGCCAATAAGTTAGTCGAATTCACAAGTGCAGCCGTAGCTAGAAAATCTTTCATCAGCTCAGTCTTAGCTGCGTACCCCCTATTACTAGCCTATGCCGGAGAGACTGCTTACGTAGTCGTTGTCATGGCAACGGTGCTGCCAATTTCCTTATCAGAACTGATGGCTGTACCAAAGATTTTCCCAATTGAATTGCGGGAAGATTAAAGGGCTTTTTTTTCTGAATGAGCGATCCGGCCACAATATGGTTTTTTTTTGTTTGGTTCTTTTTTTTTTGAGATTTTTTTTAATTTATCGTAGGAATTCCATAATTCTAATTTGAATTTAGGAAAATTAGTAGAATAAATTATTTTAAAGTATGTTAGTCCGGTCAATTTAGACATCCGAGGTTACGAAAATTCACACCCAGCTGAAAGTTGGTAGGATTGTTCAAAACACCATCATAAATGAAATCTGAAAAATCCTCATCGATCCGACACCTGGGAAAAAAATTGACTCGGTCTCAAAAACGGGTTTTTCGCGATTTTCAGAAAAAGGGTAAGTTTTATCATAAAATTAGTTCAGACAAAAATTGTAGATCAGATAATTATCTATAAATAATGTCTAAATACTTTTTTTTCCTAAGAGCCACCATTTCTGAGATATAACTATTCAATAAGTTGGAAGAGTTGTAATATAATCGTCGTAATATGCACACCTTTCCACGCCGCCTTTGAGGTAGTGTACTTTGCGCGTTTTTCTTTTTTTTTTTTTTTTTAAACGTGGTTTCCTCTGTAGGCCTATTCCACGGATCTGTTATGATTCTGTTTAATTTGAAACTATTGAATAATAAAAGATAGATCCAGTAAATAAATTACCCAGTCGATTGCAATCAAAAGACAGATGCACAGTTAAATGTTACAATATTTCTAAATACAAAATTTCAATATTCTATGATTAAAAGTCGATGACAAATGGCGATAATTTGAGCATGGACCAATAGTAACTGACTACAGATGTAATATATTGAAGATGTCCGTAGACATTTTTTTTTTTTTTCAAATGGCAGGCCTCTGCTTTGGAAGCAGTGACCACTACTAAGGCTGGAGTTGTTGGTCACTTTATTATGGGGGCACCTAGTAGGTGGAACAACGTTGCCCCCTATGAAGGGACGGACACAATGATATCGACGCCCAGGCGGGGATCGATCCCCGACCGACGGGAGTTGAACCAACGCGTTGGTTGAACCCGAAACCGTAGTACGGTGCTTTATCCACCATACATTCTGGTCGGCATATCCGTAGTCATTAGTGTATTGAAATTCTTTTGAGTTGTCCAGTAAATAAACTCCACGATAGATTGGAACCAAAAATCGATATGCGTAACTAGTAGATGTCACAACAAGCTTATACATGAAATTTCAACATTCTACTGCTAATAGTTTTTGAGATATGGGAGTTAAATACATACACACGTACACCAAATAGGTATAATTTTTGAGAGAGGCACGTGACCGTAGTTGGATGATTACCTAACTTGGTAGGACGGTATTGTGCTTGAAACGGATGAATGTCCCTAAAACTGTCCTTGACCGTAATGCGTTGGAAATCTTTTGAGTGCGCCTGTAGCAGAACTATATCACACTAAAAGACACTATTTTCGATGGAGAAATTCATTTTGTAACTCTTAACAACAGAAATCACTTGTGAGTCGTTTGAAGTAGCCTAATACCTCTAAAATACGCTTTAATGAATTTCTGCCCACAGAGCGTAATGTATTTAGAATCTTCTGGGCGGTTCTGTAGATAAACTATCCAGTCAATCGGGACCAAAAAGGAAGGTGTGCAACTAGATGTTACACCAATCCTAAGTGTAAAGTTTCAAGATTCTACGACCAATAGTTTTTGAGATATGCGAGTTACATACATATGTACATACAAAGTATTCGAACAAGAGAGAAATTCCTACGTTGGTTTCGTATATAAAAATTATTAATCATAGAATAATGAATTAGGCTATGTATAAATATGTCTTTCCATATTTCTACCAAGTAGTGCGTTTTTCAAAAACTCAATTATTATTCGCAAATCTAAAATAGGAAATTCCTCTCTTGTTCGAATACTTTTTTTGGAGGGTATACAGACGGCATGCACAAACTGGTCAAAATAGACTCGCGGTCGGTCAAAATGGGTTGTGTATGCATTTATATGAACGTGCATGTTCGCGTAAGGTGAGATGCATCGCAAAAATTCTTAAAAGTAAATTTAGAGGTAGTCAAAACGGTATTTTCATCAATTTCACCTTTCATCCCGTGTAAATTTTTTTCCAGGTATCGGATCGATGAGGACTTTTTAGATTTCATTTATGATGGTGTTTTGAACAAATATACCAACTTTCAGCTGGGTGTGAATTTTTGTAACTTCACTCCTATTTTTTGGTCTAATTTGGCCGGACTATGTGCTGATAATTTCAAGTGCAGCCCGGCTGTACTTGCTGTATCCCACGAGCCGCCACTGTTGTGATATGGGTACCACATGATTTCCTTGAACGTGGCTTGGGAAAACGTTCAATTAAGTTATTCCCGATCCGAGTTGGTAACAGTCAATTTTTGATGCACTTCATTTAAGCTTATTTCGTTTGAAATAAAATGATTGAAGCACGATTTATATGCTGTGTTAATAAACATTTCGTGTATATTGAATAAAAAATGTTCGTTACATTCATCATATTTCAACCGCGCCTTACAACTATACTGGACTATAAGTAATACTGCGTTAATATGCATGTTACTGCTAAAGCTTGAAGACCGTTAATGCGCACATTAACTATCTAAACTCTAGATTAACTGATCTGCTTAGTTAAAGTGCGAAATCAAGAGTTTTGCTCATTTTATCCAGGTAATTACGATTAACAGCTTCGTTTAAGCTCAAAAGTTTAACATTTCATTTCCCTTACTCTTCGCATCTCTCTAGTTTTAGTTATCATGCAGTTTGCAAATTTACTTCCTTAATTGAAATAATATTTTAAACTGTTTCTAGTTTTTTTAATTGATTTATTTTATCAGCTAATTTGATGATTGTTTGGTTGCATTAACTGAATTCTTAAGATACCAAAAAATAAATAAATAAAATTGTGTTAATTATTTGTAATTGTAAAAATATTTTAAATCGTTTGATTACTTGTGTTATAGTTTTTTAACTGATTGATGAGGGACTGTATAAACTAATTTATTGATTGTTTGATTCTATTGACTTCATTCTATAGATATCGAAAAATAAATAAATAACATCACGCTAATTTAAGCGTACAGAAACGTTTCTGTTGTTCTAGTAAAGATCTCATTTTCACTTTAGCAAGTGTCTAGTAGATGATATAATGTGCAGATTTCCTATAGGTAATGTGCAGATTTCCTATAGGTAATTGGCGAAATAAAACAATTTACGGCGCTTTAACGAATCACCCTAGTTAATCCGCACGTTACCTTGATAATCTGTAGAAAAATTGCCCTTTAGCGGTAACCTATACAGGGTGTCGTAAAAAGGTGGTACCACACTTTAATGCTTCACCTATTACAATAAGTGGGGTATGTAAATTGAAAAAAAAATTCTAAATAAGATAGGGAAAAAACACCTATGTTAAGAAAAAATTCTGCTCGTAATTTTCAAAGAATTATTTTTTATGAATTTGTATACGACCCCTGTACGAAAAAAAGTTCCGATTAGTAAAATGCGCCTCATACACTCATGAGGTGATACACAATATTTCAGCCTTTCAATATAAAACTTCTCAATCTCTCAACAAAGATGGTTAGAGGTTATACATAAATTTGAATGTAAAAGTATAATGCTATAATGCAAATATATTTTTTTTTCTTTCGTAATTTCTGTACGATCCCTAAAACGCAATCATTCAATGTGATTTGTTTCCATTAAAAAATTATTTAAGTCAGCCTGTTTTTTTTTTTTTTTTTTTTTTCATATATCCGACACTTTTTAGGATATAATTCTGAAATTTTGTACATTCCTCATTTATATATGGGTCACATTTTTAATAATTGGGAATTTTTTGTACGGGCGTCGTGTACAAATAACTTTTTGAAAATTAACGAGTAATTTTTTTTTTTTTCTTTGACGAGGCCTTTTTTTCCTTACCTTCTTTTCAGCATTTTTTCAATTTACGCTGCACATTTATCTCTCTAAAACACAAAGAATGAAAGCGCTTTACCAGCTTTTTGGAACACCCTGTATATCCCTCGGTAGTTTCATCGCGAGAGACTGCTTCAACGTTTTTTTTTTTTTTTTTTTTTTTCCGTGTTTAACCACACTTGAAATTGTGATAGGGAGAAAGTAAATTCACATTTTCCGCCGTTCTATATCCAAAACGTTCTCAGTCACAGTTAACAAGGATCCGTTTTCCCGCAATTTCAAACACATTAGGATAATCAGACGCCACGTGGCAGGATGGAATTTAGCATTTATCGGAGTTATTATTCGTTCACTTCTGAAAGGGAAATGGCTGCACATGAAATGAATACTAAAGTAAAAGAAAATAACCAATGCATGTTATGTACGAACAGTAGCATAACTATCTCAAATGGAGATTCAGTAGTAAACACACAATATCAGGCAGTAGCGGATCCAGAAATTTTTTTTGGGAGGGGCTAAATTTTGACAAAAAGCTTATTTCACACAAACAAAATGTACAATAAAGCAAAATTTTAGTCTAAAGTAATGTAAAACTTTTTGGGAGGGGCTAAGTTTTAAAAAGAGATCATTTTATCTAATTAAAGTATATAATAAAGCAGAAGGTTACCCTTTAGCAATCTCTTTTAGGGGGGGCTGAAGCCCCCTAGCCCCTCCCCTGGATCCGCTACTGATATCAGGCTATCTTTCCCAAAGCACATAATACAGCCAAACCTCGTTAGTATGTCGCGCTTAGCAGAGACGGCCCGAGGGACGTGCGGGGCCCCAGGCGAAGTGCAAGAGCGGGGCCTCTTCTCTATCATGTCTTATGAGATAGCAATAAAATAGTCCAGGAGCGGGGCCTCTATAAGCGCGGGGCCTTAGGCGATCGCCTACATTCGCACCCCCCTTGGGCCGGCCCTGCGCTTAGGCTCTCTTAACCCTTTGAGGCGCAACCCTTTCCCAATGCTGAAAAAAAGGGCAGCCGTTGCCATCGCTCGACTTAACTACCAGTAAAATGGCGGACGATCGAAACGTTCATCGCGTGCCACAGATCTAGAGACACTTTTTTCACGGAAGCTGGCTGTGCCGGCACAGTGTGTCTCTAGATGTGCAAAAGTGTCTCTAGATCTGTGGCACGCGATGAACGTTTCGATCGTCCGCCATCTTGCTGGTAGTTAAGTTGAGCGATAGCGATGGCTGCCCTTTTACAGCATTGGGCAATCTGTCCATCTGTTCTCGCATTCTTCCATTTTTTCAGCTGATGTCAGTGCTGTTAAAAATAACCGTGACCATTTTTTGTACGGGAAATGACGTGCTTAAAAAATAAAGGATTCTCGTGGAGCTATGTCGCCCGCAACTATGTTTTATAGAAATCCAATCTATTCTTCGTGATTGGCAACAGTCAAAACGTCAGAGTTGGGTGTTCCCAGAGCGGGAACACTGCACGTTAAAGGGTTAAAAATGATTTACTAAGCAGAGTGACTTCTTAAACAGAGCTTATGAAAATGCGAAATGAAATTCCAAAGTGTACCTATAACTTAATTCGCAATATAAGTTATATAAAATAGTAGAATAAGAATTTAAATTCATAAAATGGTTCAAATTAAGGAAAGTATAGTAAATTGTTCTGTTACAAAGATATAAATTAACACAACCCGACGAAGTCGTACAAACTCCGGAGAAATGCACCACAATAAATAAAATGTAAATAATTTAATGTTTCTTTGGCAGCCCGGTACCATGTGATCCACAGAGCAGTACCGGTCCGCGGCCCGGGGGTTAGGGACTACTGCCTTAGACAAGCGAAAAATATTTCTTCTTGTTATTAACCCTTTGACGCCCTGTGGTTGCCCCCTGAAACCACCCCATTTCAGCACTTTAAATGCTAGTTGGCAAAAAAATATGGTTATATGTTCCCAACGGTGAAAAGGACCACAGAGTTTTACCACAGTGGTTTCTTCAAATTGGTTACACGCTAGGACTTGGCACGCTTGGACACGCTAGGTCTCGGTATCGGTGGCAACCAAGGTGACGTCATCAAGGAGAGGGTCCGGACCTCTTCAAACTTTCGATTTTTGTTAATAAAAAGATAATGATGAAGATAATTTCTGAAGATTTCTGCCATTTTCACTAAATATTTTTCTGTATATGTCCCTGGTGGCGACTATGTCGAAAATTGGTGTTGTGAAAATTGTATGTAGTCCATGATGGGATAGTGTATTTTTTATGGCAATGAAGTTTTCGTGTTTTTTTAATATAAATGAGTCGGTCTTGAAAAGACAAATAGTACGGTACCGGTCTTGGATACGAAATTGAATGGACGATAACGATACGAGGCTATTTCAGTCACGTGTCGGTGGAAAATATAAATTTGGACCAATCAGATCGGAGTTCAAGAATCCTGGCAACCTTTGACGCAATAATTTACGTCACGGGTCAAATTAATTCCTAAAAACTTCTCAGATTCCGATTCGCTGTCGGCTAATGCAGCTTTCTTTCTTTTTGGACAGGAAGAGTTCGGACATTGGCGCCGTGACACTGTGCACCCAGGGCACCGTCGAGTTCCTCAAGCATGTGGCTGTGCTGTGCCACCGCTGGTCCAGTCCGGTGTCGGTGGCTGTGTACAGTCCTCGGGAAGACTACGTGGACGCCCGCATCATGGTGCACATGCTGCGCCAGTGCAACGCCTGCGTCCGACAGTGGGTCAACTGGCACTTTTTTTTCCCGTCGCACAACGAGCTGCCCTACATCAACGAGTTCCAGCTGACCAGGGACTGCGTCTCCATCAGTCAAGTCCGAGGACCCAAGAAACGGAGGTGAGGGTTATACACAGGAGAACATTTCTTGCAGGTTTAAATTTACAATCAAAACGCGTTGTGTATTTAGGCTTTCGTTATGGCGATCGCCAAAATCTGGCACTGCTGCCTTGGCGATTTGCATTTAACCCTTTAACGCGCGGTGTCCTAGCCGTGAGGACACCAAACTCTGACGTTTTCACTGTTGCCAGTCACGAAGAATAGATTTGATTTCTATAAAAGTAGTTGCGGGTGACAGAGCTACACGAGAATCCTTTACGTTTTAGCACGTCATTTCCCGTAAAAAAAAATTGTCACGATTATTTTTAACAGAACTGACATCTGCTGAAAAATAAAAGAATGCGAAAACAGCTGGATAGATTGCCCAATGCTGAAAGGAGGGCAGCCGTTGCCATCGCTCGACTTAACTACTAGCAAGATGGCGGACCATCGAAACGTTCATCGCGTGCCACAGATCTAGAGACCCCTTTTTTGACGCAGCTGGCTGTGCGGCACAGCGGCACGCGATGCAGCACGCTGGCTGTGCGCGCTGTGGCACGCGATGAACGTTTTCGATGGTCCGCCATCTTTCTGGTAGTTAAGTCGAGCGATGGCAACGGCTGCCCTTTTTTCAGCATTGGGCAATCTGTCCAGCTGTTCTCGCATTCTTCCATTTTTCAGCAGATGTCAGTGCTGTTAAAAAGAATCGTAACAATTTTTTTACGGGAAATGACGTGCTAGGATTCTCGTGGAGCTATGTCACCCACAACTATTTTTATAGAAATCAAATCTATTCTTCGTGACTATGGCAACAGTCAAAACGTCAGAGTTGGGTGTTCCCAGAGCGGGAACTTTGCCCGTTAAAGGGTTAAAAGGACTATTGCAGCATAAATATTGGGTTGGCAACTAAGTAATTGCGGATTTTTTTTAGAAAATCAAAGACAATTTTTTCATGGAACTAAATAACTTTATTCTATAATGTATTGCCCATTTTGATCAATGACCTTTTGCCATCTTTCAGGCAGCATCATGATCCCACCTTCATAAAACTTCTGGTTTTTATTAGCAAAAAACTGAATCAGGTACGATTTGACATCATCATCATTATTGAAATTTTTAGCATTCAAGGAGTTTTGTAAAGATCGAAACAAAAAGTAATCAGATGGTGCAAGGTCAGGACTATATGGTGGATGTGGCAAAACATCCCAACCAAGCTCCAATAATTTTTGCCGAGTGACCAAAGATCTGTGTGGCCTTGCATTGTCATGATGGAATACAACACCTTTTCGATTTTTCAATTCGGGCCGCTTTTCTTCAACTGCATTGTTTAATTTCGTTAGTTGTTCAATGTAGACATCAGAATTGATCGTTCGGTTGGGTGGTAAGAGTTCAAAGTAGACAATTCCTTTGTAATCCCACCAAACTGATAACAAAACCTTCTTTGGATGAATATCAGCTTTTGATGTTGTTTGAGTTGGTTCACCTTTCCTGCTCCACGATCTTTTCCGCTTGATATTGTTGTAAACAACCCATTTTTCATCGCCAGTTATCAATCGTTTTAAAAATGGATCATTTTCATTACGTTTCTTTAGCAAATCGCAGCTGTTAATGCGTTGCATTAAATGCGTTTCTTTCAGTTCGTGTGGAACCCATGTATCGAGTTTTTGAACATAGCCAAGTTGTTTTAAGTGATTTTCAATGCATGTATGTAATACATGAAGCTTCTCTGCAATCTCACGTGTTGTACTGTGACGATCCGAATCAATTATTGCTCTGATTAGGGCGTCATCAACTTCAACTGGACGACCAGAGCGTTTTTCACCTTTGAGTGAAAAATCACCCGAACGAAATTTGGCAAACCAATTTTGACACTGCCGTTCTTTTAAGGCTTCGTCACCATAAACAGCACATAACTTTTTATGAGCTTGCCATGCGTTTTTCCCTTTGCGGAAATAAAAAAGCAAAATATGACGAAAATGTTCCTTTTGATTTTCCATTTTTCAACGAAGGCCAAGCGAAAACTACGCAACCGATCAAAGAACTTTTTTTACTGATTGACAGCTGCATTGCCAACTATCAAATAACAAAATGTGTTTTACATTTGTTAATCGTCTGCAAACCTAAAAATTCAACTGAAGCCATCTATGAGTGAAATCCGCAATTACTTAGTTGCCAACCCAATATATTAAAAATAACGGTCGGTGGCGGCCAGATAAACAATACGTCTTAGAACGGCAGTAGAATTAAGGTGGGATGAATTAAAAATTATGCCAACTGCGAACTTCAGATTGGCGAGAGCAAAACCTTGGCAGACATAAACCACGCCAATTACAGATCAAACCATAAAATTTAAACCAATGAAATTAAAATAATGAAACCGCTAACGAATGCTTTTGAAAGAGGGAGCAGAGCATCCAAATAATTTATGCCAAAAAAAAAAAAAAAAAAAAAACGCCAAAAGAAGGAAAATGCAAAACCCTTTACGATTGCACATCTGACATAATATAATCTATTTTTAGCCTAAAACGGTTCCCATTTGACTGGGATACAAACATCATAAAAGCTATTGCATGGGAAAAACGGAATTACAGATACAGAACCAAAGTGAGAGGAAAAATGAGAATAGAAATAAATTAGAATACGTGATTTGGATAGATTAAATTTTAAAAACACAGAGTAAGTGCGAATTAATATTAGATATGTGATCTGCATCACAAGGGGTGCTACTGATTGCCTGATGTTTTGCGACAGTGGCGCAGCTAGGTGAGGTAACGCCAACGGCAGACAACAAAATTTCTCTCATTCTCTGGATGAGAATGACACCGATCACTTCGTGTCCATGGTCATTGCGGAGATTTCTTTAAAATAATCATTTAAATTGGTTCTTGTCGTTTGGGTTCATTATGCAAATGTAAAAACTCTCATAGATTCAACTATAAGGATAACGAATCAAGATAAGTATTAGGTTGTAACGAAAGTTTCCCGCCACCTCAAACATCGTCAGCACACAGTTCGCGTTGGCGTATTGGCTCCTATTTTGTCAAACGATTTTTGGCATTTGGAAGAAAGAGACTTACTTTATAACACTATGGTGTGAAATCTGTAAAAAATATAGTTATCATTAAGTACAAGGTGTCTCAAATGACACTATCACTCTAGAGGATTAGAACCATCCTTTACTTCCAGTTGTGTTGCAAAAAGTCAGCTACAGAATATCAACGAATTATGAGTACAGTACAGCTTTAAATACTATTGCTGTATCATATGACACTGTGCAGGTTTGGTACCGAAAGTTCAAAAACAGTTATCTAAGGAGTTAGAAGTGAGTTTTTCAGGCAGATTTGGCGGAAAACTTTCGTTACAGCCTGATATTTTAGTGTCTTATCCAAAGCTGTAACCAGGAAAAAATTTCGGAGAGGGGAGGGGGGGGGGTTCAAGTTTTATGCATCAGTGTGGTAGTTTTTTTAAAACACTTCTGGAAATAGTAACATATGTTCCTGAAAGTTTTTTTTTGGGGGGGAAGGGTTTGAACCCCTACACCTACCCCTTGAATACAGCGTTGTCTCATTGATTTTGAACTGTTTTCTCTCCCATATCGACGCAAGAACGCCACGGCAGAGATTCTCCCTTCTGTGCCCTTCATTGCTTGCAGACAGGGTCTTTCAATGATCCCGATGCGAGCCAGTATTTATGTGCAATGATGGGAGCGATTAGGTTAAATGCTTTTTCCATTGCGTCAATCTCGCAGTGGAACTCTGCCCCCTTTCAAGTCTCACCCGTGACAAGTAATCCCTACCTGACTTACTATAGATACGCCTCTGGTTTGCGTGTTTGCGTGTGCATTCTTCAAGGAGTGATCGGTTACACTCAAGATCAGGGATCATTCTCAACGGGGTACAGGTGAACCACTTGGGAGTCAATGAAAGTAGATGAAAAATGACAGTTCAACACCACGTGAAACTTTTAAAGGGTGTAAAAGGTGTCTATTGGAGGGGGGGGCACTGATAAATATAACTGTTTTAAATTTTCTATTTAATTTTTAATTTGTATAATTATTAGATAATATCCGTTTTACGATATATAAATATAAATTTTCGAAGGTGGTGTAAAATCCACGTATCTAAAGCCGAAATCAATTTAATCAAAAAAGCGTACATTTTATTTAGCGTACATTGTTTAAAAATCATACTGATATTATAAATGCCAATGCTTGTATGTATGTTTGTTACTCTTTCACGCTGAAACGGTCTGACGGATTTGGATGAAATTTGGAATAAAGATTAACAGACTAGATTAACAAACAGGCTACTTTTTATCGCGCGAAAAAAAACACTGTTCCTGTAATATACATAAAAACTATCTTTTATCCAAAAAAAAAAAAAAAAAAAAAAAAGAATACAATTGAGCTTTTTTTTACAAAACCGTCGGCAGATGGCGCAAACTTATAGACTACGCAGTTTTTAATAAATAAAATGGCCTGAATAAGTTTTTCTTTTTGACGTGGATTTAAAAGCGGATTTTGGACCCAGCACACAAATCCGAAATACATGGTGCACAAACAAACAAACAAAAAATAAGTTTTTGAAACTTTCACTCGATTTAACTACCATCAGTTACCAATGTGAAGTGTTGGCTGTGGGCAATTTTTTTGCTGTCTGTGAGGCACCCCACAGCCAGCAGTGTCGTCAAAAAAAAAAAAAAAAAAAAAAAAATATTTCGCTCTGTGGCACACGCGATTGGTGATTCGATCGAATTTCATGTTGTTTCTAGTTAAATCGAGCGGTGGCAACGGCTGCACTTCTTCAGCGTTGGGGCCATTTAAACTTTTTTTTTTGCGACAAGCAGGGAAAGCGCTATAGAAATACAGTCAACTCCGGTTATAGTGAACCTCTAGTGAACTATCAAATTTCGTCCACTATATCCGAAGTTCCCTAAAACCGAAGTTTCTCCATGGTGAACAGAGATACTGTATGTCAATCGGGACCGAAGGTCTGCGTTCGCTATAGCCAAAAGTTCCCTATATCCGGAGTTGACTGTGTCCGGTTTCGCAGCGCGACCGCACACGTTAAAGGATCAAGTGTGGAGTGAAACTATTAATGAAAAGTGATGTGATTGTAAAAAAAAAAAAAAAAAAAAAAAAAAAAAAAAAAAAATGTGTAACTATTTTCCCTTTCAGATCTCGGGGGATCTATCCGATCAACGTGGGGCGCAACCTGGCCAGGCAGTTCGCCCGGACCCCTTTCGTCTTCAGCACGGACATAGAGCTCTACCCCAGCCTCGACATCCCGGCCAAGTTCGATAGGATGCTCCGATCCCAGGTGCTCAGCTCGGACAACCAGGTGTGGGTGGTGCCTGTGTTCGAGGTGCACTCGAGGGTCAGGGCCCCCTTGGTCAAGTCCCAGCTGCGGAAGCTGTACGACCAGAAGCTCGCCATATCCTTCCATCGCTACCGCTGCAACATCTGCCACAAGATTCCAAACCTGACGCAGTGGATGTCCCACGAGGTAAGGGTTCACTTTCCGATGCTTTTACCGCGCTGTGCGAAATAATGGCCTTATCACACTAAAGGGAAAATCCGAGCAACTTCGCGCTGGACCAACTTTTCCGACGGACTTGAAGGCGTGGTCATCTTTAAGGGTTACAAAAGTAAACAAACTCTCTCCGACGTCAAATAGTCATCGCATTGCTGATTTGGCGTGCAGGTTCTTATTTTACTTATCGTAAGTTGGTATATTTACATCGGATCGGCAGCAATTTCGGCAGCATCGGATGGGCAGCAATCTCTAATTCCAAAGTCCACTTGAACTCGGCCATAATTTTATCTACACGTGATTCTGACATCGAGCCAAGCTGCCAAACTTCGAACATAGTCGCCATTGCTCGAAATTGTTCATGACGTAGCAGAAAGAAGTATTCTGATTGGCCGAAATTTCGTCCAACTCGGATTCTTTCCTTCGGAAAGGAAAAAGTTGGAGTTCGCGGTCGTCAAGGTAACGGCGGAGAAAATCGGCAGGAAACTTGATTTGCAAGGAAAGTTGGTCGGATTTTTCTCAGTGTGATAGCGCTATAAGAAGGGTTTGCTTGGGTAATATAGGCACGTGGCTGACGAGAAAGACAGGCTGCGGTGCTGACGTTTTGGTCACACCTCTGTGTAGAAATTAATTTCTATAGATGGCGCAACGCGCTTTAAAAGAAGAAAAAAGATACTTTGACTTCTACTACATTTTCCCATGATCCTTGTTCAAAATGTTTTAGAATTTAGATTTGAAGCGACGCTGTCGCTATTCGAATTAATGATGTAAAATGAAAGGTTTTTATGTAAAAATATGTATATAGTGAATTGTCAATATATATGTTTCTTTTTAAAAATGTGTTTTTTTATAGCGTCTCGTCTATTTTTACTTTTCGAAACAGAACCTTCGAATTCAGGCTGTTCTTCATTTTGGAAGTACGTTGATTTCGGACCCCCAGTTCGAAGTTGTCTTCATTTTATTTTATTATTTTTTTTTGCACCCTTTTCCCTCGAAGAGTCATGTGACCTAAGGGGTGTGGCCATCTTAATCCGAGATAGACAAAGTAGGATGATCCCACACCTCTAGGTCACATGAATCTTCGAGGGCAAAAGAGTGAGACCAAAATGTCAGCACCGCTATCGGACTTTCTCGTCAACCACAAATAGGAAGCTATTTCTTTTATGATCAAAAATACATAGTGTCCCATGATTAATGGAGCAAACTTTAAGGGGAGGTAGGGCACGTAATAAGGATTCAGAATCAACGTAGCAATTTGGGGTCATGTAACTGTTAATAATGACTTTGGAAACCAGTGATGAAATAATATTGAGTTGTGGGATTAAGGCCAATTATCTGTACGAGGGATCTAGGCATATGGGCGGGGTGCCATCCGTGGGGGGTCTTTTTAAGGGGTCCTAACCCGCATTTACGCTAAGTTTCGGAGAAAACCATGGAAAACTCCGAATGGTTAGGTCGACGGACGAGTGATGGGACCCGAACCAGGGACCTTCACACTTCGCCCGTCTACCATTCCCAGTGACATAACCACTGTGCCATGGTGAGGCTTGAAATAATAGTGGACTTTCCGACTTTTGTTCATCAAAAACTCATGTACCAAACACGTGACTAAAATGAATAGTTTAAAAATTCTATATCGTTTCATGGATGAAATTTTTAGAGGAAAACCCATCGTGTAAGAAATTTAGTTAAGAAATTAGAAAAACACTAACTCTTTTCCCAAAGAGATTATCAACAGGTAGATGTTTTTTACCCCTCATTGCTATGTGATTCTTAATCCTTATTATGTGCTTTACCTCCCCTTAACACTTTGACGCGCACCCCTTTCCCAAATGCTGAAAAAAGGTCAGCCGTTGCCATCGCTCGACTTAACTACCAGCAAGATGGCGGACGATCGAAACGTTCATCGCGTGCCACAGATCTAGAGACACTTTTTTGACGACAGCTGCCTGTGCCGGCACAGCCAGTTCTCCAGATGAATGTTCCTAAATTGCATTTTAAGCAATGACCGCCCACATAAACTTTAGTCTACCTTTCTTTTTTTTGCCATGTAAAAGAACTATTCATGTTATGTACCCTATTTTCACTCGAGTACAGACAATAACACACTTTACGTTTTGAGAAATCTGTTACATATTTACCAGAGCCAAATAACGGGAAGAATTCCAAAAGCATAAACACGAGTTTTTCCACTTTGTTAGAAATTTTGGGAAAAAAAAAAAAAAAAAAAAAAATAATCTAAAATTCTTCCAGATTTTATACACGCACTCGGCTGGAAGAATTTCAGATTTTTTTTTTTTAATCTATTCAATCAATTCTGCCATATAGAGGAAAATGATAACTGTCTAAGTGCTCCTATAGACTCCTGTTCGCATCATTTTGTTACTGGAAATGGCATCCATTGTTGTTTCGCCCCCAGTGGTGAAATGTTTTGGATGAGTGCGTATTGGAAAATCTAAAGTATCCATTTCAGTTATGAAATCGGATCCTGGATCGGAATTGAATTCTATCTTAAAATCTCCTACTAAAACAGTCTTACAGTCATCCTCCTTCAGTAACGTTTCGATTAGAGCGTCTAATTTATCTTCATAAGAAATTCGAGGACTAGCGTATTTAACTGCAAATCTCACTTTATCTTGAATATACGCAATGACCATTTGAACACGTTTGATCTGGCTCGTGTAGGCACGGGTAAAGTGTTTCATATTCTTTTTATAAAGTGATTTTTATAAAGTTTTCCTCTATAAAAATCTTAATTCCAGATGGCTTTCTGTTTTGGAAACCACTGTCTATCCGTTCGACCCAAGTGAATCGTGGTATTTGAAAATAATCTGAAGAGATTGTCCATGTTCCCGTTAGCAACTCCAGATGGCTTTCTGTTTTGGAAACCACTGGCTATCCGTTCGACCCAAGCGAATCCTGGTATTTCAAAATCATCTGAAGGGATAGTCCATGTTTCCGTTAGCAATATCAAATCACTCTGCAGAAAACATAAATCAAACGGAAAAGTGACCACGGCGCGCCGCGCAGACAAAATCCCGTGCTTGAAAGAAATAGCACCCGAGTGCTAAAAAATCTTATCTTTCCAAGTAATTCCACAGTACTTTTGTCTAAAAACTGAACCCAGGAAGTATTTTTTAGAGAGATAACTCTCGCCTCGTGGGTTTTTTTCATTTTCTCATTCGGGCTAAGTCGTAATTCACACTCTGTAAGTGACACGCAACCCAGGTCACTAAACTGTGACACTCCAGTCTGGCAATTGGTATCATAAGAGAAAAGAACATAAAAACGTGTGAACAGGAAAAACAACAGGTACAATAAAAGCTTTAAAACCCCATTTTAATAAAAGTGAATTTATATTTTATTGCATAATTCCATTTTTTTATGATCAAGGAAAAATGTTCATTGCGAAATCCAAATATTTATTGAGAATTCAGAAGATATAGTCGCTAAATTAATGCTAATAACAAAATAGACAAAAAGTTTATCGTTGATCCCCATTTAACTAACTAAAGGAAGAATTAAAAAATTACAAGAGCACTATCTTTACGCCGATGATTTCTTTAACCTATTTTGATCAAAGGTTAGGACCCCTTAACCCTTTCAGGTGCAACCCTTTCCCAATGCTGAAAAAAGGGCAGCCGTTGCCATCGCTCGACTTCACTACCAGCAAGATAACGGACCATCGAAACGTTCATCGAGTGCCACATGATCTAGAGACCCTTTTTTGACGCAGCTGGTTGTGCCGCACAGCCAGTCACGAAGAATAGATTGGATTTCTATAAAAATAGTTGCGGGTGAGATAGCTCCACAAGAATCCTTTACTTTTAGCACGTCATTTCCCGTCAAAAGATTATTTTTAACAGCACTGACATCTGCTGAAAAACGGAAGAATGCGAGAACAGCTGGATAGATTGCTCAATGCTGAAAAAAGGGCAGCCGTTGCCATCGCTCGACTTAACGACCAGCAAGATGGCGGACGATCTAAACGTTCATTGCGTGCCACAGATCTAGAGACCCTTTTTTGACGCAGGTGGCTGTGTCGCACAGGAGGTTCAAAAAAGGGTGTCTAGATCTGTGGCACGCGATGAACGTTTAGATCGTCCGCCATCTTGCTGGTCGTTAAGTCGAGCGATGGCAACGGCTGCCCTTTTTTCAGCATTGGGAAAGGATTGCGCCTTAAAGGGTTAAGTTTTACCCCATCTCTCCTATTTTATTTTCGTATCTTTGGATTCAATACTTTTCCTCAGACATTCTTCATTTGAATTCATTGCCACCCTAAAATTTTTTCATCATGTCGCACAGCCAGCTGTGTCGAAAAACTTCATAAGCTCCGTGGCGCCAGATAGGGGATTCGACCGAACGCCATAATGTCGGTAGTTAAATGGATCGGTGGTAACAGCTGTACTTTTTCAGGGTTAGTTAGTTTCACTTTTTAATAGCAACGAAGTTAATATTTTGAATTGCTTTTTTTTTTGTTATTTGATAATGTTCTGTTACTCTACGCTTCAAACAGCCAATTCGCTTTCTGCGCTGACCTATCGCGCGGCTGTCCATCTAACGGTCTCTAGTTTTGGAAGGTTTTCTCCAGATGTAACGTCAGTACGAGTTAGTAGAACCCCTTAGAAAGTTCCCTGACCAAAGCACCCCCCGCCCATCCTGTGCAGATAGCTTTGCCATGACAGCACAAACAAACAGCTAATTCTTGGTAAAATGGTACTTTCACAATGATTCATGATTTTGTATGTGCGTGTATACGTCATTTTTGTAAATTTCATGGCCACATCATCAACTCCCTTTACTAATCCTGAATGGTGCTTATAGTGAAGAATTTTATAATTAGGGTAGTGTACACCAATTACAAAATTTTCGTATTAAACGGGAAGCTGTTTAGGGGCACGTTTAAAATAACTTTTTGTAAAGGTAAAACAATAAATTAAAAATTCCACTATCAAAGAAAATAATTCACATCCCATGATCATATCTTGTAAGGTGCGCTGTTTCTAGTTCAGCGGCGTGTGTATACTTATTGTCAAACAGTACAACAGCTGTACTGGACTGCAACTAGTTTATGCTTATTCACACACACAGTTATAATGTCGGTCTTGGTTGACCAGTTTTTATAACATTCAAAATTTCTCCAAAATTGAGCTGACTAAAAAGTTTTGTCTTCAACACAGAAGCTAATAAATGTTTTAATAAAACATGTATTTGATCCGTTTGACAATTCTCATCGATATTATCTTTTTAAATATGAAAATTCGGCTTCCTTTTTGAGATTTTTTTTTTTCCAAATTATTTCTCTACAATTTATCACTGAGTTTGCTTTAACTATTTGATGCACAAAACATTGTTTTACGCGCAACATAAAATTAAATTATTCATATTTACAAAGAATGCTACTGAAAATGAAAAAAATATTTTTTTTTTCTTATTAATATATAGTACTTACCGATACAATGCTAAAGTGGATAATTAACAATCGGTTTGTATAATTATACTAGCGCATGTAATGACTTAGTTTTTGATATTGAGGGATTAAGGCCAATTATCTACGCGTGGGATCTAGGTCGAGGGCGGAGGTGCCCTCCGTGAGTGTCTTTCTAAGGGATCCTAACTCGTATTTAACCCTTTAACGCGCAGTGTTCCCGCTCTGGGAACACCCAACTCTGACGTTTTGACTGTTGCCAGTCAAGAAGAGTAGATTTGATTTCTATAAAAATTGTTGCGGGTGACAGAGCTCCACGAGAATCCTTTACATTTTAGCACGTCATTTCCCGTAAAAAAAAAAAAAAAATTGTCCCGATTCTTTTTAACAGCACTGACATCTACTGAAAAATGGAAGAATGCGAGAACAGCTGGATAGATGGCCCAATGCTGAAAAAAGGGCAGCCGTTGACATCGCTCGACTTAACTACCAGCAAGATGGCGGACGATCGAAACGTTCATCGCGTGCCACAGATCGAGAGACCCTTTTTTGACGACAGCTGACTGTACCGTACAGCCAGCTGGCGTCCAAAAAGGGTCTCTAGATCTGTGGCACGCGATGAACGTTTCGATCGTCCGCCATCTTGCTGGTAGTTAAATCGAGCGATGACAACGGTTGCCCTTTTTTCAGCATTGGGAAAGGGTTGCACCTCTAATGACTTAGAAAAAGCTTCAGTATGTGGTATGTTTTTCATACTACTGTGCTGTAGAGTTAATAAGCGTGTCTTTTAAAATATGAATTGTTAGGCAACAATGCTTACATTGCTTACATGAACCGCACGTCACTGTTCGAGTTACGTATTAATTAAAATTAGTTTCTCATGATCATTTATATATGTATATTTATTGCACCGTTCGTTTCCTGATACGTTCTTTTTTAAGACGCAAGTCACAGTCCATGAAATACGGAAATTCTTTTTCCCGTTTATGTCACTTTATTTCTAAATTCGCTTTCTAATCATAAATTTTAACTGAGTTTATATTGTACTATACTATTTTTTGTTATTATATTGTTCTTTAATATGTTTTGCACATAGATCGCGGATGTGAGTCCAATGCTGATAGTTAATTAATATTTATTGGGTTGTTCGGAAAGTCATTTCGCTTTTTCGTAAGTCAATATTTTACCTAGACAAAACTATTGAAGATAATAATACAAAATCCGGCAAGTATGTGAGTTACTTAGCGTAAGTGCTAGACTGGAAAACATTTTCCAAAATTCTTAACTTATGGGGGGGATAGGGGAGCGAAACATCCCTTTCACATATCCCGCGTAATCTCAAAGAAGAAAAGAGATATCCGTAAAATTCTTGCTGTAAAATACAGCCCTCGCGAATGGCTAAAAATCGATTTCAGAACATTTCGAATAGGATTCCTCATGGAGGGTAGACGTTAAAAAAGGGGAAGGGTGTCTATATTTTAAAGAATAAAAAAGCATTATTTATAAAATTATCCCTTTAAAATTTAACAAATATGGGTCCTATGCCTAGGCACAGCATGTTTGTATATCAGTGCTTGTTGAAAATTTATTTGTTTTAGTTCTATGTAAGGAAACGAAATTACTTTCCGAATAACCCAATAGTTAATCAATGCTTTTCGGAAATGAATTGCGGTGTCTGTAGTGGCGACATCTATTGCTGTTTACTGAAAGCAAAAGTAAAACCAGAAAAATTAAATATCAAAATTGCCTAATTTCGGTTACCTTCCAGGGCTGTAACCAGATGGGGGGCTACGGGGGCTGAGCCCTACCTAAAAGTCTCCCAGCCCCACCCCCTTAAGATTTTCAAAGATTTCAGTAAATTCACTGACGAATACAAAAGTTTAGTGGAATCACAAAGCGGGACAAAAACACAAAACTTACGCTATTCCTTACACCTTGATTTATTACTCGGGGTAAGGTAAAACCCTACCCCCTCGATACTGCCGCCACGCTTATCCCACGTTTCTTAGACTTGAACTTGGCAGTAAATCTCGATGAAAAAATTGTTAATGGAATGAATGGTAAATATTTTAAAATATGGCATTTTGTGAAATAAAAATTTTAGGTGAAGATGTAAAAAATTGGAAGAACCCCCCCCCCCTCCCCGAACTACTAATATTTATATTTAGTCAGCCCCCTAAACTAGATTCAAAGCCCTACCTAGCATGTCATCTTGGTTACGGCCCTGTTACCTTCTGCAATTAAATCTTTTCTGCGTCTTTCTTTTACTTGCGAAAATTGGCGTTTGAAAACATAAAATATGAACTACCATTGCTTATTAATTTCTTTTCTCCCTGTTTGAATCCACAGAGCGAAAATATCGACGAAGTGGAAGACTCGCTAGAACCACTTAAAGTTTGGACTACCGTCAAACGAAGCCGGCAGTTCAAGCTTCAGGAGTGGGAACCCTTCTTCATTGGCACTAACAAGGATCCAGAGTTTGACATCAGGCTCTCGTGGGAAGGCAAACAGAACAAAATGCAACTGGTGATTTTTTTTTTTTCACTTTATTTCAACTTCATAAGTTAGACGCGATGTTCAGAAACTCCACGTATGTGTATATCTAAATAAAAAAAGAGACAGGTGCTATATAGAGCAAGAGCCAGCGGCCGCCAGACCTTAGTCATAGTATAAAAGCTGAAACTTACTCTGCGCATACCCCCCAACAGAGGTAGGAACAATCGGCCACTCTAAAGTTTCGATGATCGTGGCTTTGGCAGGTAACAGGTGGCAAAGGTATATAAAATTGCCGAAAATTTTCGTCATTTCATAAAGCTTCATTTTTTTATAGGTTCTTCTTCTCAGTACTAGAAATCACTTTATCCCTTGCCAGACACTTTTCCATCGTGGCAAACCCCCGCCAGACAATCTCAAAGTCAACGGGAGTCATGGAAAACTGTTGTGTTCGTAAACTCCCGCGACGAAGTACGTCAAGCTGTCACAAAGTGTAAAGCACATTTTATACTGCTACTTCTGATTTTTGTTACGATGCTGCAGCGCGCTCGTAATAGAACTACGTTTTCCATGACTTTGAGATTGTCTGGCGGGGGTTTGCCACGATGGAAAAGTGTCTGGCAAGGGATAAAGTGATTTCTAGTACTGCGAAGAAGAACATATAAAAAAATGAAGCTTTATGAAATGACGAAAATTTGCGGCAATTTTATACACCATTGTCACCTGTTACCTGCCAAAGCCACGATCATCTAAACTTTAGAGTGGCCGATGGTTCCTACCTCTGTTGGGGGGTATGCGCAGAGAAAGTTTCAGCTTTTATACAATGACGAAGGTCTGGCGGTCGCTGGCTCTTAGACTAATAGTATACTATTTAAAGAAATCATTTTATTAACTTACTCAGGTTTGCGAACGTAATTACCATGCACCAGATCAAATTTTCTCAGTAGGGTTCATAAAAAGTATGTTCATTGTTTCCCTATAATCACATTATTGAAAATAATAAATATATGTATAGATACATATATATAAAACTCGGCTGTTCGAGCCTCGTCAGGGGGTGACCCCTCCCCTGAACCCCCCTCATTTCTTAGTTTCATTATTGCCATATTAAAACGATATTAATGGACTATGTCATTTTATCTCTCATCGTGTATTTCGCCTGGTAACCCTATGTTGAAATTTTTATAATTGTAACCTATTTATAGAAAAATAGTGATGCATATTCTACAGCTTACGGAATAGTGTAACAATAGATTAAAGGTGTTGTGAACTAATAGTCTTTAAATATATGTAAAACATACATGTGATGCATATTCTACAGCTTACGAAATATTGTAGCAATAGATTAAAGCTGTTGTGAACTAATATTCTTTAAATATATAAAAAATACATGTGAAGCATATTCTACAGCTTACGAAATAGTGTAGCAATAGATTAAAGCTGTTCTGAACTAATAGTATTTAAATATACGTAAAATTATGTCGAATACTTTTATGTCACATTTTTGGGACACATTTTTTAATAAAGGGGGTGAGAGTTAATGACATAGTCATTAATACTATATTATAAATATCATAATTATCAGTTGCATTTGTTAAGGTATTTAATCTATTATCTAACCGAGGTATTACCCATTTGCTCTCGTCACTGAAAAGGCACAGATGGAAAGATTCCTCTTGTGTGACCTTATGCCCCATACGTTTCCCTAAATGCTCTTCTGGGACTTCAGCCTGAGGAAAAAAAGAATGCGTATCTCCAGCACATGATACACTGGGAAGTGTTGGCAAACAGGAAATATTTTCTGTAAATAGAAAGTGCAACCCTAGACCCCAGCAGAACATTCAAAAACTCCCTGAGAAGTAACATTGGTGTTGGGTCATACAAGAGGAATTTTCGCGCCATCTTTCTAATGATGCGAGCAAATAGTTTAAAACGGTTCAGTACTAAAACTGAATGGAATAATAATTAAGACTCATCTCCAACAAATTTCAGGCCCCCAATAGCAAAATCCCGCCAAATGTACGAAATGTTGCCAAGCTCGGTGACTTTTTCGCAAAATATTGCCAAATTTGGCGACAAAAATAAGTCCCCAAAAGTGAGATCAGGTAAGCTCTATTATTGAAATTTCGAGAAATCCCTCTGTTAAGCAATAGGGAACACACAAAACTCCACATCTCGCGTTGTAGTTAGCATTTTGTTGCATCGATTTCGATGCTGCAAAATTTAATTATTTCACTCGTAGAATACTAATTTTAGACTAATTTTAACCTCTGGAAGGCAGAACAAACCGAGGATTCGTAACGATATTCATTAAATCTTGCATGGAAAACAGATTCTTCAAATGATAGATAATTTTTCGATCAATCCCCTTTCCCTCCTCCTGTATATGTTTGTGTAGAAGTAAGAGGTCTCTTTATAATACTCATGTGTAGTTTCCTTGAAAAATATCAACAGTTTTTTTTAAGAATCCTAACGTTATAGTAAAATAATTGGAAAATATTTAATGACTTTAAGAAAATTAGCTAATTGTTAAAAAAAATTTAAATCATTTGAAGAGATTTAGAATTGTAATTCAAATTGCTCAATTAAAAAAAAAAAAAAAATCTGATCATTTTCTTTGTTTGTGTAACATGTATTTCGGATTTGTGTGCTTGACCCAAAGCCCACTTCAGATCAACAACACAATGGGGGAGCCCTGCGTGGAGGTCTTTCTAAAGGGTCCTGGCCCATATTTACGCTAGTTTCGGAGAAAAACCACGGAAAACTCCGAACGGTTGGGTCAGCAGCCGCGCAATGGGACCCGAACCCGGGACCATCACACTTCGGCCGTCTACCATTTTCAGTAACATAACCACTGTGCCATGGTGAGGCAAATGATCATTTCATACAAAAACTGGAAAACTATTCACGACTTAAACTGATCATTAGATGTACTTCAAATAGACATTTTATTATACAGATTCATAGGCGTATCCAGAGGAGATGGGGCCCATAAAAGGAAGCAAGTTGTTTATAAAAAAAAAAAGGTGTATGTATGGGGGAGCAGCTGGACTCCAATGTCCTTTTTTTGCGTGTGTGTGGTTCTGTCTCCACTATCCTGGCTATTTTCATGTACATGCTATGTATATGCGTGCATAAAGCATTTTTTTTTCTTTACAGGCATATGAAATGTGCATGAGGAACTATGATTTTCACATAGTGGAAAATGCATTCCTTATTCACAGCCCAGGAATTAACGTTTACAATGCATCCAAAGAAAAAGAGAGAGCAAAATATCTCTATCAAAATCGGAAAGTAATCAGCACGGTGAGAAAACAATTGATTCACAAATATGGTTTTAAAAGCTCCTGTGGATAATGAAAGTGTAATCTTAGAAGATGGCGAGAAAATGTAAACATAAATATCATATAAAACTCTTTGAAATGCTCTTACAGAAAAAGTATGTACCTAGAAAATGTATTTATATTTAAATATATATATATATTGTAATAAGAGAGATGTTTCCAAAACTAGAAGCTATGCTAACAACTGAAAGCAGACAACAAATATTTAATGTCATCAAAATAAAAATAAATATAATCGAAGGTAAAGTAGATAATTTTTACATACTGTACATGAAAAGCCATATTCTGCCAGTTTCATATCAATATTCAAAATATAAGTACAAACCATTCTAGATTTGCTCGTGTAGTAATAAAAGTTAGGATGAAAGAAAAGTTTTTTTTTTTTTTTCCATATTTGAAAACTAATGTTCCAAATTAAGTAGAGGGTCCATTAACCAGATTGTTCAATTAACTGGTTCGATTGATCAAAGACCATTCGTCCCCCTCCCCCCTGCCTTTTACGAAAAAAAAAAGAGAATTATCTTTATCTTCAGATTTTCCGAAGGAGATTAAAAAATTGCTTCTTTTATCCCTCTACTCAGTTTCAATGTGCGTTTGAAGTAGAAGATCTGAATAAAAGGATTAAGACGATATAAATAAAACTTTGTATAATAACACACATAAAAGGGTAATTATACATCAGTACAAGCGTTTTGGCAGAAAAAAATCTTCAACCTTCTTCAGCTGTCAGCACAAACCCTTTAATCACAAGGTGTGTAAAGTTTTGGAGAATCCACTATCAGAACAAAAAAAAAAAAAAAAAAATTGTATTTAAAACTAAAACACCGCACTTCTGAACTAATGGTCAGAATTGAGGAAATGAAAAATTCTTTACTCAATGCCTCTGATATGGATTCTTAGTTTATTTTTAAGTAGCTCTGAACTAGTGCAATAGCGACTTCAGAACAAAATCCACAAATTTCTTTTATTTTCACTGTGAAAATATTATACGTGATAAACATACATAAAATTAATGAAATTCATCATATTTATAACTATAAAACTTTCATTGCTTATTTTATATTTTAATTATTATTGATTATGAACAATTCTGATGTAATAGCAATTTAGAATAAAATTTATCACAACGAATCAAAAAACATTTAAAGTTATGGCATAAAACTGCCTTATGTAACCAACATTGTTTTACTCCTGGTTACTGTTGTATTGTATGTAATATTTTTAACAAATTGTATTTTTAATAAAATTTCTACTAAATGTAGAAAAAATATATACTTGTGATTGCATGCTTCCATTTCTTTTGTGTAGTAAACATTTTGATTGCTTGATTATTACATGCGTGTGATTAGGCAATAAGAAATTAGATGAAACTTTTCCTCGGTATTTCACGGGGTATATTAGAAGCTTGTACAAGAACTTCAAAATTGTTTGTATTGTTACTAAAAAACTCGGCTTGTTCTTGGGTTCGTCTTTCTTAAGTTCAGTTAGTGTAGAAAGTTCTAGTAAAGAGTCCGCTTGTCAGTCAGGATGGAGCACGAACTTTATTGCTTCTAGAACTTAGTTGAACAATCAGCTGTACAAAATTCACAAGCACAATCAATCAGTAACGTGCTTTTAACAGTCCGCTTAGATCAGAAGCTCCCACAAATGCTGTAATTCTCACACAAAATAAAACCCTTCCACAGGTAAAATTCTGTGGAAACATACGAGGGATAACACTAACAATCCCTCAAGACTCAACAGTGAAGAATTTACACAAAGCACTTTAAAAACAGCTTCGAAAAGAAGCGCGAAACACCGCTTCTATCGCAGAGCGAAGCAAGCGTACTCGCACAGAGAGAGCTCCATTCACACACTGGGTGCTCAACTGGCACTGAACTGGGGTCGATGAAACACTCATATTTATAGGTGCCGCAGAAGCTACGATAAACTTCCCGAAGAGCCTATTTCTCGAGGATTCTACATAAAGCGAGAATTTTGATTACGCCATAGAAGAGAAATGTTAGGTTTTTGTGTGTTTTTAATCCAGGAAAACCAACTTTCAGGCCACATTGGGGAAATCGCGCTAAATGACCAAAATGTCGCCAAGCTTGGCGGCTTTTGGTGAAATATCGCCAAATTTGGTGCCAAAAATAAGTCCCCAAAAGTGAAGTTACCGAAGGCCTAGGACCAATATTTCTCAATGTTTCTCGAGTTGAACAATCAGCTGTACAAATTCAATTTCACAATCAGTCAGTAACGTGCTTATAACAGTTCGTTTAGTACAGAAGCACTCACAAATGCTGTATTTCTTACACAAAATAAAATACTTCCACAGGCATAAATTGAGAGGAAACTTACGAGAGAAATCGTACACAGTCCCCCAAGACACAGCAATGAAGAATTAGCACACAGCACAGCACTCAAAAAGAAAGCTCCTGAAACAAGCTAAACACAGCTTTTCTAAGCGCCAATACAAAGCCTTAAGCTTTTACAGATATCAACTCTCAGCACTGTTCTTCCGTGAGTTTCTTAGTTAAATTGCCAGTATTTAATTTACAGCCCTCGTGTGTTGATTTTTGCTCCACGAACTCTTCTTACCACCTTCTAAAGTCTTTCATAAGAGTTCAGAGTCACCCTGTATAAATCGTAACCTCGTCAGCAGTAGCATAAGGGAATTCTAGCTGTAGCATAAAGGAACCGGGTTACCAGCAGGGAAAAACTCAGTGCAAAAGCAGCTAGAAGAAATGGGATTTTTATAAACATTCGAAATAAGTTTCTAAATTATATGACGAAAGTGTAACGTCTGCAAGTCAAGTAAAATACGTTTGCGTAAAAGGACTCCTGGCTGTGAGGTTTGGCGTTGGTCCGATAAGCAGATGCTCTGGGCCCGAATTCAACTAACAGGGTTTGAAATTTTGAAAAAAAAAAATTGAAATTGGTGCTGCCATCTATCGGGAATTTCTTTAATTAGCGATCCATTTCTTCAAAAGTTTATAGGACACATAAATGTGAAATGCACCTTAGGACTTCTGACTTTAAGGTTTGACTCGAATACTGTGTCAAACAGTAGATCTGTATTCGAACCCAATAAACACGGTTAGGATTTTTGAAAAAAATATTCTGTAATTCGAATTACTGTCTGTCGGCGAATTATTTAATTAAAGTGCAGCTATTGCCATTGCTTTTAAGATACATAAAGGAGAACTGCGCATGCGTACTTGCGGTTGAGCGCAAGAGCCGATTTGTGGAGTTGGGAGCCCTGGGTAAAAGCTTCATTGCCCCCCCGCCTCTTTCGAAAACTTTTACAACTTTTTTTTTATGTAAAGAACAATTTGGAGCCCCCCCCCCCCACTTTTGTTGGGAACTTGTCCCGAGTGTCCTCCTGGGAAACAGGCCCTGGTTGTATGGTTTGACGCTCTGCTATGAAGTGGAGACCTCAGAGGTCGAAGCCAGGTAGCAGCGGTAGAGTTTTTGAGAAAATCTAAAATTTCTGCTTAAGCTACAGGAGAAAATGAAATTTTCAATCAAACTGTCATTGATTATAATCTGAAATTGGTGCTGCTACCTATTGAAGCATTGTTTAATTATAACGCATTGCTTAAAATGTTCATAGAGTAGCGGGATTACTATGCGACATCGAGTGGCAGTGAGATATGTCCTTCGACTTAAAAAGCGGGAGTTTGGAGTTCGAATACAACTGAGCCTATCCTGCTAAGATTAGCGGGATTCTTTGAAACTAGCTAATATCGGAGTTTACTCGCTCCATCTATCTGACTAATTTAGAAATAAAATATCCCGAAGTGATATTTGTGAGATCATTGGCGTATTTGAGTAGGCTTTTTGCCCTAGCCCCTTCCCAGTTACGCCATTGTATGAGATACATAGAAGTCTTATACGCATGCAAACTCACAGGGCTGTGAGGTTTGTCCCTAGGAGAGTTGTTTGTGAGTTCGAATTCAGAAGAGCGCGATGGATATTTTTGAAATTAGCTCATATCGGAGTTTCGTGGCTCCATCTGACTAATTCAATAAATAAAATATTCCAAAGTAATGTATATGAGGGGACAAAAATGAACTGCTGCTGTAGCTGAGGTTTTCCGAGAGGTGGGAATCAGCCAGGGGCGCACACAGGATTTTTGGCTGGGGGAGATCCAACTTTTAGGGATGTTCCAGATTGTGAAAAATCATCGATGAAAGAGCTCGTTTTCATTAGATGGAATTCATCAAAACTCGTCCCATCCAGTTCCCTAAGAATACACTACACAGTACAGTAGGAAGCAAAGTAATAGTTGTTCAGTTTTCAGAACAAGATGGCGTTTTATGTTCCGATAGGGAGGAAAGCCGATGGGGAGGTCCGGACCCCCTCTTGTGTGCGCCACTGGAATCAGCGTTCGCGCTCTCGCCTGAGGAGAGGAGTTTGTGAGTTTGAAAACAGGGGAGCGCGATGAGAATTTTTGAAATTAGCTAATATCGGAGTTTAGTGGCTCCATCTATCACACTAATTAAATGAATAAAATATTCCACAGTAGTGTATATGTGGAACAAAAACGAACAGCGATTGTAGCCGATATTGGCCGAGAGGTGGGAGAAAGCATTCGTGCTCCCGCTTGAGAAGAGGAAGTTGTGAGTTCGAATACAGGATAGCGGGATGAATGTTTTTAAAATTAGATAACATCGGAGTTAGTGGCTCCATCTATCACACTAATTTAATGAATAAAATATTCCAAAGTAGTGTATATGTGGAACAAAAATGAACAGCTGTTGTAGCCGAGGTTGGCCGAGAGGTGGGGGGAAGAAATCGTGCTCTCGCTTGCGAAAAGGAGTTTGTGAGTTCGAATACAGGAATGAATGTTTTTGAAATTAGATAACATCGGAGTTTAGTGGCTCCATCTATCACACTAATTTAATGAATAAAATATTCCAAAGTAGTGTATATGTGGAACAAAAATGAACAGCTGTTGTAGCCGAGGTTGGCCGAGAGGTGGGGGGAAGAAATCGTGCTCTCGCTTGCGAAAAGGAGTTTGTGAGTTCGAATACAGGAATGAATGTTTTTGAAATTAGATAACATCGGAGTTTAGTGGCTCCATCTATCAGACTAATTTAATGAATAAAATATTCCAAAGTGATGTATATGAGGAACAAAAAATAACTGCTGTTGTAGCCGAGGTTGGCCGAGAGGTGGGAGGAAGCATTCGTGCTCCCGCTTGAGAAGAGGAAGTTGAGAGTTCGAATACAGGAGAGCGGGATGAATATTTTTAAAATTAGATAACATCGGAGTTTAGTGGCTCCATCTATCAGACTAATTTAATAAATAAAATATTCCAAAGTGATGTATATGAGGAACAAAAAAGAACTGCTGTTGTAGCCGAGGTTGGCCGAGAGGTGGGAGGAAGCATTCGTGCTCCCGCTTGAGAAGAGGAAGTTGAGAGTTCGAATACAGGAGAGCGGGATGAATATTTTTAAAATTAGATAACATCGGAGTTTAGTGGCTCCATCTATCAGACTAATTTAATAAATAAAATATTCCAAAGTGATGTATATGAGGAACAAAAAAGAACTGCTGTTGTAGCCGATATTGGCCGAGAGGTGGGAGGAAGCATTCGTGCTCCCGCTTGAGAAGAGGAAGTTGTGAGTTCGAATACAGGATAGCGGGATAAATGTTTTTAAAATTAGATAACATCGGAGTTTAGTGGCTCCATCTATCACACTAATTTAATGAATAAAATATTCCAAAGTAGTGTATATGTGGAACAAAAATGAACAGCTGTTGTAGCCGAGGTTGGCCGAGAGGTGGGGGGAAGAAATCGTGCTCTCGCTTGCGAAAAGGAGTTTGTGAGTTCGAATACAGGAATGAATGTTTTTGAAATTAGATAACATCGGAGTTTAGTGGCTCCATCTATCAGACTAATTTAATGAATAAAATATTCCAAAGTGATGTATATGAGGAACAAAAAATAACTGCTGTTGTAGCCGAGGTTGGCCGAGAGGTGGGAGGAAGCATTCCTCCTCTCGCTTGAGAAGAGGAAGTTGTGAGTTCGAATACAGGAATGAATGTTTTTGGAATTAGATAACATCGGAGTTTAGTGGCTCCATCTATAAGACTAATTTAATAAATAAAATATTCCAAAGTGATGTATATGAGGAACAAAAAAGAACTGCTGTTGTAGCCGAGGTTGGCCGAGAGGTGGGAGGAAGCATTCGTGCTCCCGCTTGAGAAGAGGAAGTTGAGAGTTCGAATACAGGAGAGCGGGATGAATATTTTAAAAATTAGATAACATCGGAGTTTAGTGGCTCCATCTATCAGACTAATTTAATAAATAAAATATTCCAAAGTGATGTATATGAGGAACAAAAAAGAACTGCTGTTGTAGCCGAGGTTGGCCGAGAGGTGGGAGGAAGCATTCGTGCTCCCGCTTGAGAAGAGGAAGTTGAGAGTTCGAATACAGGAGAGCGGGATGAATATTTTTAAAATTAGATAACATCGGAGTTTAGTGGCTCCATCTATCAGACTAATTTAATAAATAAAATATTCCAAAGTGATGTATATGAGGAACAAAAAAGAACTGCTGTTGTAGCCGATATTGGCCGAGAGGTGGGAGGAAGCATTCGTGCTCCCGCTTGAGAAGAGGAAGTTGAGAGTTCGAATACAGGAGAGCGGGATGAATATTTTTAAAATTAGATAACATCGGAGTTTAGTGGCTCCATCTATCAGACTAATTTAATAAATAAAATATTCCAAAGTGATGTATATGAGGAACAAAAAAGAACTGCTGTTGTAGCCGAGGTTGGCCGAGAGGTGGGAGGAAGCATTCGTGCTCCTGTTTGAGAAGAGGAAGTTGAGAGTTCGAATACAGGAGTGCGGGATGAATGTTTTTAAAATTAGATAACATCGGAGTTTAGTGGCTCCATCTATAAGACTAATTTAATAAATAAAACATTCCAAAGTGATGTATATGAGGAACAAAAAAGAACTGCTGTTGTAGCCGAGGTTGGCCGAGAGGTGGGAGGAAGCATTCCTCCTCTCGCTTGAGAAGAGGAAGTTGTGAATTCGAATACAGGAGAGCGGGATGAATGTTTTTGAAATTAGATAACATCGGAGTTTAGTGGCTCCATCTATCAGAGTAATTTAATAAATAAAATATTTCAAAGTGGTGTATATGTGGAACAAAAAAGAACAGCTGTTGAAGCCGAGGTTGGCCGAGAGGTGGGAGGAAGCATTCGTGCTCTCGCTTGAGAAAAAGAGTTTGAGAGTTCGAATACAGGAATGAATGTTTTTGAAATTAGATAACATCGGTGTTTAGTGGCTCCATCTATCAGACTAATTTAATAAATAAAATATTCCAAAGTGATGTATATGAGGAACAAAAAAGAACTGCTGTTGGAGCCGAGGTTGGCCGAGAGGTGGGAGTCAGCGTTCGTGCTCTCGCATGAGAAGAAGTGTTTGTGAGTTCGAATACCGGAGAGTGCGATGGATGTTTTTGGTATTAGCTAATGTCGCAGTTTAGTGGCTCCATCTATATGACTAATTTAATAAATAAAATATTCCGAAGAGGTGTATATGAGATACAAACAAGAGCTGCTGTTTTGGCCGAGAGGTGGGTGTCAGCATTTGCTCTCTTCTGAGGAGAGGAGTTCAGAAGAGCGCAACGGATGTTTTTGAAATTAACTAACATCGGAGTGTAGTGGCTCCATCTATCTGACAATTTAATAAATAAAATATTCCAAAGTGATGTATATAGGGGACAAAAAAGAAATGTTGCTGTGGCCGATGTTGGCCGAGAGGTAGGAGTCAGCGTTCGCGCTCTCCTCAGGTAACGGGTTCTGTCCCCGTTGCGGTGAGAATGTGTGATGGATGCGTGAGTGTATGGTGGTTCGGAATCCACGTTAAACTGTAGGTCCCTGTCCCGGCACTCTGATCGGTGGCAGTATCTTCTGTCTGTCTCTCTCTCTCTCTCTTCCTCCTAGTGCAAAGGAATGGGGCGGAACCTGCGTGGGATTGATCCGGGGCGGAGACCCCTTCCTTGTATCGGGGTCGAACCTCCGGTCACTCCTCCAGCGTTTCCGCCCTCAGCTTCCTGACCACGGGGCATTTTGCTGCTGTCGAACTCCGCTAACGCGGTCCAGTATGTTGCTGCATTTTAACTTCCTTCCCGGGACAACTTGTAACTACTTTTATTTAGGCCGTAGCTATACCAAAAGGAAGTGATCCGCTGGTTTAGGAGCAAGGAAGTTAAATTGCAGGAAAATACTGGACCGCGTTAGCCGAGTTCGACAGCAGCAAAATGCCCCGTGGTCAGGAAGCTGAGGGCGGAAACGCTGGAGGAGTGACCGGAGGTTCGACCCCGATACAAGGAAGGGGTCTCCGCCCCGGATCAATCCCACGCAGGTTCCGCCCCATTCCTTTGCACTAGGAGGAAGAGAGAGAGAGAGAGACAGACAGAAGATACTGCCACCGATCAGAGTGCCGGGACAGGGACCTACAGTTTAACGTGGATTCCGAACCACCATACACTCACGCATCCATCACACATTCTCACCGCAACGGGGACAGAACCCGTTACCTGAGGAGAGCGCGAACGCTGACTCCTACCTCTCGGCCAACATCGGCCACAGCAACATTTCTTTTTTGTCCCCTATATACATCACTTTGGAATATTTTATTTATTAAATTGTCAGATAGATGGAGCCACTACACTCCGATGTTAGTTAATTTCAAAAACATCCGTTGCGCTCTTCTGCAAATGCTGACACCCACCTCTCGGCCAAAACAGCAGCTCTTGTTTGTATCTCATATACACCTCTTCGGAATATTTTATTTATTAAATTAGTCATATAGATGGAGCCACTAAACCACTTTGGTATTAGCTAACTGCGACATTAGCTAATACCAAAAACATCCATCGCACTCTCCGGTATTCGAACTCACAAACACTTCTTCTCATGCGAGAGCACGAACGCTGACTCCCACCTCTCGGCCAACCTCGGCTACAACAGCAGTTCTTTTTTGTTCCTCATATACATCACTTTGGAATATTTTATTTATTAAATTAGTCTGAAAGATGGAGCCACTAAACTCCGATGTTATCTAATTTCAAAAACATCCATCCCGCTCTCTTGCATTCGAACTCACAATTTCCTCTTCTCAAGCGAGAGCAGGAATGCTTCCTCCCATCTCTCGGCCAACCTCGGCTGCAACAGCAGTTCTTTTTTGTTCCTCATATACATCACTTTGGAATATTTTATTTATTAAATTAGTCTGATAGATGGAGCCACTAAACACCGATGTTATCTAATTTCAAAAACATTCATTCCTGTATTCGAACTCTCAAACTCCTTTTCTCAAGCGAGAGCACGAATGCTTCCTCCCACCTCTCGGCCAACCTCGGCTACAACAGCTGTTCTTTTTTGTTCCACATATACACCACTTTGAAATATTTTATTTATTAAATTACTCTGATAGATGGAGCCACTAAACTCCGATGTTATCTAATTTTAAAAATATTCATCCCGCTCTCCTGTATTCGAACTCTCAACTTCCTCTTCTCAAGCGGGAGCACGAAAATTTCCTCCCACCTCTCGGCCAACCTCGGCTACAACAGCAGTTCTTTTTTGTTCCTCATATACATCACTTTGGAATATTTTATTTATTAAATTAATCTGATAGATGGAGCCACTAAACTCCGATGTTATCTTATTTTAAAAATATTCATCCCGCTCTCCTGTATTCGAACTCTCAACTTCCTCTTCTCAAGCGGGAGCACGAATGCTTCCTCCCACCTCTCGGCCAACCTCGGCTACAACAGCAGTTCTTTTTTGTTCCTCATATACATCACTTTGGAATATTTTATTTATTAAATTAGTCTTATAGATGGAGCCACTAAACTCCGATGTTATCTAATTTCAAAAACATTCATTCCTGTATTCGAACTCACAACTTCCTCTTCTCAAGCGAGAGGAGGAATGCTTCCTCCCACCTCTCGGCCAACCTCGGCTACAACAGCAGATATTTTTTGTTCCTCATATACATCACTTTGGAATATTTTATTTATTAAATTGCCTGATAGATGGAGGCACTAAACTCCGATTTTAGGTAATTTCAAAAATGTCCATCGCTCTCTCTTGTGTTCGAACTCACAAACTCCTCTGCGTAGGTGAGAGACAAACCTCACAACCATGAGTTTCTTATATTAGTCCGGTAGGTGGAGCCACTAAACTCCGATATTAGCTAGTTTTAAAAAATCCCGCTAATCACAGCTGGATACGAACTTGGAAGGACCGCATCACAGGCGCGCGACAAACCTCACAACCACGAGTCCTCACTCCACACTCTCTTTAATATGCCCTATGAGCATTTACGGCAAAGGCGTTTTAAATAAAGAATTCTCCGATAGATAGCAGCACTAATTTCAGATTTTCTCAAAAATTTCACCAAGACTATCAGGATTCGAACTCGACATGTTTGCTCCATACACTGACGTCAAACCTTTCAGCCACACATCCGCACTTCAGGCTTTATATATATATGCCGTGAAAGCATTTCGAGTAAAAGCACTTTAATTAAGTAATTCTCTCTCTCTGATATCTGCACTAACGTCAAATTTCCTCAAAAGTTCCGCTTAACCCATCTGGGTTTGAACTCCGAGTGTTCGCTCGATACACCATCGTCAAACTTCATAGTCACAAGAGAAAGAGAGCATTTCAAGTTCTCTATTAAGCTTTATAAACACTTCAAATAATCGCACTAAAATAAGTCTCGGACACTACCTCAGGTGAGCGTGAATGCTGTCTCCCGCCACTCAGCCACAGCTAGTTTGCTTTTTATAACGTCCCATATACATCCTTTTCGAAATATATATATATATATATATACATATTTTTTAATTAGCCACATAGATGGAGACTATGGCCTCAAATATTAGCTAAGTTTAAAAATTTCCATCGCGATCATCTGTATTTGCAAATTCCTCTTCTGAGGTGAGAGTCATACCTCAAAACCACGAATTCGCAAGCGAAACTCTTTTCTGTGAGCTTCATATACATCACTTATCATATTTTATTTTTTCTATTAATCCGATAGATGGAGCCACTAAACTTTGATGCTGAAATTCAAAATTTCTACTATGCTCACCTGCAATCGAACTCGCTACCTCCTCTTCTTAGATTTCCTCGGCTAGAGATTGAAATGGGACCCAATTACTGGGAAATTTAGAGGGAATAGAATACTTTAGTAGTAGTATATGTAATATTTGAAAATTAGGCTTACGTGCATAAAAACCATACTTAACTATTTTAAAGCTGTTGGGGGAACCCCGATTCCTTGAGGACCCTTCGCGACACAGGGCTTATGGGGTTCCTCCGCTACGCCATTGTAAAGGCGTAAGACCACAAGGAAATTAATAATCAAACTACTTTTGTATATTACTCCGATATGTATAAAATTACTTTAATTATATAGTATATCCATTTTTGGGAGGTCTTTGCCGTGGCCCCTCGGTAATCGCCGACCATATACAGTCAGGGGCCTGATACGACCGTAAAAGAAGTCAGTAATATTTTACTTTTATTATCTATTTACCAGAAGATAAAGCCCGTTGTGGGGGGCAATTACAACGCGCGCTAGAAAAAAACATTCGAAAAAATATATATATATCAACACTCAATATATTTAATCTTTGTCCACAATAACTTCATATTCAATTTTTATTATACACCGAAATTGGAAAAGCATTTTCTTCTCAAAACGTGCGAAACCTTTACACATTCGAAAGATTTAGCTATGCTGGGAATAGCCCCCCTCTTATATGAATGTTTCATGCAGAGGAAATCATTTTGTTTGTGAAAAAAATCCCATGCGACACCTAATTTTCTCACGCAAATGATTCACTTTTTTTTTTTTTACTCTCGGAAATAAAATAGAGCTGAAAATAGGAAATGCAATCCCGCACTGTTTTTCGTTTCGCGGGATTTCGGGATTGAGATTTGTTGATCCCGCGGGATTGACATTTCATTCAAATAAAAATTAATTTTAATAGAGAAAGTAAGATTGTAAGTAAGTAAGATTGTAAGTACTATCAAGTTTAACCCCTTGAGGCGCAACCCTTTCCCAATGCTGAAAAAAGGGCAGCCGTTGCCATCGCTCGACTTAACTACCAGCAAGATGGAGGATGAGCGTTTCGATCGTCCGCCCTCTTGCTGGTAGTTAAGTCGAACGATGGCAACGGCTGCCCTTTTTTCAGCATTGAGCAGTCTATCTAGCTGTTCTCGCATTCTTCCATTTTTCAGCAGATGTCAGTGCTGTTCAAAATAATCGTGACAATTTCTTTACGGGAAATGACGTGCTAAAAGGTAAAGGATTCTCGTGGAGCTTTGTCACCCGCAGCTAATTTTAAAGAAATCAAATCTGTTCTTCGTGACTGGCAACAGTCAAAACGTCAGAGTTGGGTGTTCCCACAGCGGGAACACTGCGCGTTAAAGGGTTAATACTTTATCTCGTTTGATAATTAATGCATTGCCTTGCATGAACATGAAAATTATAGCCATGATATAGTCTTCATGCGGGGTCGGAATTGCATACCCTAGCTGAAAATAGCCGAAAAGCGTTTGAAAATTAGGGAACAAGTGGAGTTTCAGATTTGTAAAGTAGTGCAGATTATTTTCTTTATTTTTGTATATCATTATGAAACATTTCAAGCGAATCGTAGGAGCAGAGTAGATCTTATTACTTTTTTTTTTAAACTTAAAACTTTTTAATCTTTTCGGAGTAATGGCGGTAAAAAAAAAAAATATCACTGAATGGTTTAACCGAGATTGTTCTAAAGTCAGTGGATCAGTGAGTAGCGTAACGGACAAACGGCCACTCGTAGAGTTACCATATTGGGCGAACAGACAGTTCTAAACATGAAATAGGGCATCTCGGAGCGATTTTTTTCAAAATTCGATTACTTTTTATTTAATATTTTATAAATTTTTGGTGGATTTTTCATAGATATTCAGCAAATAATATCCACAAGAAAACGCTCGATATTTTATCGGATAGCAGAGAAAATATCCTTTCAAAAACAGTTTGTTCTGAATGTTTAACATTATTTGCTGATTTTTGAGATTTTCTCAAAGAAAACCCACATTTACCGGAAAATTTTCGAGAAATAAACTGTCGTATCTTGAATTCTATCAATCAGAATATTTTATAATTTGGTCAGATTATATAATGCACATTCAACCCCCTTTTCCTATATTTCAGACAAAATTAAAATATACATTTGGATATTTTCTATGAAGTTTAGAATGAAAAAGCATTTATAATTCGATTAGCTGCTGCGTAGAAGTTTCGTTATTTGCACAATACATTTTGTGCTGCGTCGTTGCGCAAATATCAAAACTATACGTTTGAAAGAAAAAACAAACAAACTATAATTTCAAACCTTGGTACCGAATTTTAAATCATAAGTGAGATCTGTCACTTTGATGTTATGAGTTTAGGCACGCATTAGGTATACATTAAAAAATTAATAGTTTTGGCTTTAAAAATCAAGACATGAATGAATTCAGTAAATGCTCTGATTTCTGACCAACTAAGGAGTCACTGGTTAAACTTTAAGGTTATGTATCATTTATGAATTTTCGCATCTTGAAATCTCTCAGTCAGGATGTTTTGTTTTTAATTTTATCAGATAATAAAATGAGCATTCAGACCCTTATTTTAACATTTGGTCCTTACTTCACAGTGTCAACTTTTTTCGACGAGTCTAGGGGCCAAGGCCCCTAGACTCGCTACGCTCGCTTTTCGTATGAGGCATTCGGCCCATAATAAGGCTTATTCATAAAAAAAAGGCATAATTTCAACAAACAAAACTCAAAGGTTGGATCAGACAGAATGTTACCTAGCTAGACATTGCTTGGTTCTTGCATGTTGCTTGGAACATAAAAATTTAAACTTCGCACTATTTTTAATTATGTGAAATCCATGGAACACCTTGCGTATTAGCATTAGCCAATTATGGCGAATTTTCATAATCTGGCGACTTACATATATGTATAGTTAATAATTAGCTCGAAGAAAACAGTACTTCATACGTTTTCCTTGATAAAAACTACGGAACAGCTAGGATAGCTTGCCATCAATGGCGGCTTTTCATTATTGGGCGATTGACACAGGCTCACAACCTATAATGACTGCTCATTTAAGGTTCCCGGAAAACCGTTATCCATATTTTCATTTACATAGTCCTGTTCCAGATTGGCGTATTTAGCACCACGAATTACATCTTCTCGCCGCGCTGGCAAATATCCAAAGTGCACTATAACTACTATAATGGCATAATTAACGCCACCCAATATTTCTTCTGGTAGCAAATACTCCAGCTGGACCGAACCGGCTTTAAAATAATCTGCATTTTAATTATTTTTCATTGTCAAGATATTGGGTTCTAACATTTTTGAACTCGCCGTTTAGATTCACCCTGCTTGGAAAGATATCATTTTGCCAGATCGTACCTAATGCCAAGATGGCGCTTTTAAAATCAGTTACAATTAGTTATTCTGTTTTGGAAAAACGAATAATCGCTCATTCTAAACTCCTGTTGTATAAGCAAACTTACAATTTGAAAATTGTCAACTTTGTGCAACACACTTTGAGTTATTTATTTCATATACTTTTTAATTTGGCGCAAAATGGGTGTCATTCCACTTCATGCTTGTCAATATCACGCGATCATGCTTGTCAATATCACGCGATTCTACATACTTGGAATTGTTTTCTTGCAAAGGAACGAATGATTTTATGCCAAATCTGGCAACCATTATGCTCTTTTTTTTCAGTTTTTTATTAATATCTTCTAAAATAATTCGATTTTCGAAATTTAAGTCAGCAGTCGGAATTTTCCAAATCCGTGGACATATTCCTCGAAATTCAAATTCCCTCGGTTTAGGAGAAGATAGTCGAACAAGCTCTTGACAGCGGCCGTTACTTTTTTTTTTTTTTTTTTTTTTTTTAGAATAGAGAGATACGTACATTTATTCAACGTCACAAATGCAGATCCTTTTCTCCAAGTAATGGTAGCCTGGATTTATTTTCAACGGTTCCTTTTTAATTGAATCTGAACTATCCGATTAAAGCTCAATTTCTATTACCAATAAACAAAAGGACATGTGGACATTTATAAAGAACGTTTGATACATAAAGATGCAATTACATCTAGGATTTCTAAATATAAAGTAAAACTGTTGTCCACATCATGCAGCGTCTGAGGTAAAAATGCTATAAGAGTCAAATAATTTTGCGTTTTTTTTTAGATTCCACATCACTGGACATCCCCATAGCACACACTGAGTGGGCTATGGGGGCTAAATCCCTCCCCCATAGCTGGAGAGCTAGATCTGAAAAGTTCTAAAAATTGAAAATTGTCACTAGTGAATTAAAATAGTTCATTTCTAAAAATTGTCTTTAAATTATTTCTAAAATATCCCCCCCCGAAATCCTCAAAAAAAAAAGTTCGATTTTAAATAAATACTTGCAGTTAACGTACGAAATACAGTTAAACTTTTAAATAAAAATGTTTTTCTCATTCACACGGCACAGTGCATTAGGAAACATGGGCGCCGGCAGAATATTTCCCAGGGGGGGGCAAAGACTACTCAAGGGGGGGCAAAGTCTACTCAAGTGGGGCAAAGACTACTTCAACGTATGGTTACCATGTTGGACAGAACTAAAAAGCAACGGAAAATACTGCATACAAAAATCCAGGGGGGGGGGCATTGCCACCCCCTTGCCCTATGCCGCCGGCGCCCATGTTAGGAAAGGTTATGGCGACTAACTGTATTTATAATTACTCGAGAAAAAAGAATTTCAACAGACGCTGACAAAGGCAAGAACAGGAGGGGCAGCTCCCGCTAGCTCTACAAATAAAGAAAGCATGCTTTTGTATGTTGCTTGAAATGCGTGAATTGTTTGTGAATTTCACATGTATGTCAGCTGCATCTCTTGACATAAAACTCAGGTAGTTGGCAAGAATGAAAAACTATTTTACACTCCTCCAGTTCAAGTAGTTACAAATGCGGAGGGAATGTCATCGACCTTAGACCCCCCTTTTCACGATGCACTCCCAACTTCGCAAAGACACAACTGTGAAGATTCCCTTCTGTGTTCAGTGTTGCCTTCTAACAAGGGTCCTTGAATGCTGGTTGGGCCTTGCACTCAGACATTCAAAGATATTTATTGAAAAACAAGTCTCGGCACAGAAAAGCTAATTTCTTATCGTCTTTGCAACGATGGGAGCAAACACTCAACTTAAATAAGGGTTAAATTTTAAAATAAAAAAAGATGACGAGGACCTTAGAAAATTCTGCTACCGTTACTAACAGGGACAGAAAAATCTCCGGAAATTTACTTGCCCACAACATATTACTACATTTCACTGCTCTCTCTAAAATTTACATTATTCAAACTGATGGCATTGAAAGGAAAAATCGGAAAATCCTAAATCACACGTGGGTATGGGGGTTTTATCTTTTCCCACTATTATTGAGGTTCTATATTCAGTTTACACTACAGATTAGATTGACAATAGGACACTAATAAAATCATTGAAATAAAAATGGACATTTATTTTTCCCATCCTCAATTTTGAAAAATCAATTTTATAAAAAAATATTAATCAATCGGGGATGTGGGAAAAAACATGCTCAGGAGAAAATTTTACATGCTTCGGGCAATAGATTTTTACCCAACTTGGTTACTAAGTTTATGGAATTTTAATTGTATGGAAAATGAAACTAGTTAAATCAGCTACTTATAAAACAGAACCAGTCTGATGCTGAAAAATAATTTAATTTGCAAAGCTGAAAAATAATTTATTTTGCAAATAATTTAGAATGCCAAAAAGAACAATCTCAAGTTTTATAGGGGTAAAAGCATAGGGTCAAGAACCCAAGGAAGGAAAAAAGAGAGAGAATTGCGATTCTGATAAACCATTCAATTAAGTTATAGAATATACATATTTATTTTTACTTTCCGAACATGTACCATGTAAGGAAAGTATTGTAATCATGAAAAAATTCGACTTCGAGATTTTGGTGTTTTTACACGTTTTGAGGGCTTCTGAATCCATTTATGCTACTCTCTTAATAATCAAGAGTGAAAAACCAGTGCTGAGGAGTGATATATCACCCTACCTTCGTGACAAAAATCAGCCAACCTCCATAGAGTGAGAAATCACTATTCTGAAGAGTGACATTTCTGACTCTTGACTAGGAGTGAGAATTCAAAAACCCACTCCGGGAAAGAGTGCCTCACTCTAAGGAAAGGGTGACAGCACGCCATCCCTTAAAGAGTGGAGCGCTCTGATCAAGAGTGAGCTATGACCCTTTTTAAGAGTGACCGCCACTTTTTATAGGGTGATTATTCGAGACCGTATCCAGGGGTCCGGACCCTCCCCCCTCCCAAAAAAATTGATTTTTGTTAATAAAATAATAATAATGACGTCTTTTTGTGAAAAATTCTGCCTTTTCCACGGTTTGGACCCTGCCTGAAATTTTTGTCTGGGTACGGCCCTGGATTTATTCCTTGCATATGCCTTGCTTCTGGCTATCACTATTTTGGGGAAATTAAAATAATTCCTTATAAATATATATATATATATGAATGTATCTGGTAACAGCATTGATTATTATTATTTTTTAAATATTTGGCAAACATTAAAAGATATTTTCTATATAGCATCAATATTTATCCAATCTTGTGAATTCATTGAAAATAAAATCCAATATTATAAATTTAATATTTTGCCCATTTGAAGTCAAATTTTAATACTATTGAATATTAAAGTATTTGAAATTCATCAATAATATTGAGTGTATATTAGAAATATTTCCAATATTATTAAGTACTAATTACTTTTAATTATTAAAATTTACATATATGTGAATACTTTGAGAGTAAAGACCACTTCCAGTATTGGTAAAAACTAGAGTTTAGCCCTGATATATGCTCAAAATGTTATTATTATTTGTAAAATTTTAATTAACATATGAAGTGTGTATTGATATATTAATTATATATTGAGAATATTTCTGAAGCAGTCTCACTACCAATGAACTTTTAAATATTAACTCAATATTGTGAAAACATTGATATCAAAAACCAATAATATTACAAAGTAGTAAGTGAACACATTGAGAATAAACAGTTTCCAATATTGGTAAATAAAATTCCAATATTGGTAAAAATTAGCATTTAGGTCTGATAAATTCTCAAAATAACATTATACTTTCAGTATGACTATACTAATACCTTTTCCACTGAATTTAACATACAAAAAAAATATATTCTTAATATAGGGTTGTATTGGAAATATTTTTGAAGTAGTCCTCAATTGATAAATTTTTTAATGTTAACTCAATATTGTTAAGAAAAAATTGAAAACAAAGATCAACTGTAACTTCGTCAAATGTATCAAATGTAACTTCGTACAAAGTAGCAAAGTTAATATTTGCCTCAGATATATTTAAAATGCATTTATAGTATTTGATATACATTGGAAATATATTCAATATGGATAAGTAATTACTTTAACATAACTTTATACCATTTTTAATTTTTTTGGTTAATATTTACTCAGTATTACACTGGGAATAAAGCTAGTATTGGTAAAAAGTAGAAAGTTGATATTTAACCTTTATATTGTAAAAATTATAAAACTTTGCTGCTATTGAATTTAAATTAAATATATTTAAAATGTATCTGCAATATCGAGCGCCTTAAAAATATTCTTCATATCGTACAAGTAAATATTTTTGCCGCCTTTACCTTCCCCCCCCCCCCCAAGTTTGTCCATAGGCAATCGTTAATACATCATAGCTGGATATTGGGTATATCTATTAGAAGTCCAACATAAAATAGATTTCTCTATTAGAAATTTGAGGTGTGATCTCTCTAATGAGTAAATAACATCTATAATATACAGGTATCTGTATATATGTAGCATAGTTATAATAATTAAACTTCCAGAAGATCTTAAAGATCCAGAATATCCCAAAAATGGCTATCTATTTCATATTCAAAATATCCAAAGATCAGAAATTGATACTTATTTCATATCCAGAACTTCTTAGATATCTATTTCTGGGCTATCTTGGATTATTGTCATGTTCAGAATGATCCATAACAGCTGGAAAATAAATTTTACGTAGCTCAATGGTACAAGTAATATCTGACCCCATGCATTTTTAGATTCTTGCTTTCATTCCAGTGAGTGAAATGTGGACTGTTGACACAAAACATACAGTACTTAAAATAACAGCCTATTCTGAAATTAAACAGATTAAGAAGGAGTACAGAGTTTCATTTTAATAATCAGATGATGGCATCACTAAAAGGTACCCCCAAGAGTTCCACATGGTTACTAAAACAAACCTCCATAACCTCTAGATCTATTTAGTTACAGAATTCGTTAACAGTTTATGTTTTGTTTGGTTAGTCAAAACGTAACAGGAATAGAAGTGAAAGTTTCAAAATGCTTGGAGGTGATCTGTATAGCCATTGAGCTATGTAAAATCCATCAGCAGGAGATTTATAAGAATTTTATTTGTCTGCAGTACTATAACTTCATTTGAGGTAATCTGTGATCAAACAAGAATAGAAATAAGAGTTTCGGACATCCACATTACTCAACAGTGTGCAGAAATATTTGATATGTTCAATGTTACCTTTTCTCCTGCTGAAATAAAAAATCCCTGAAAGCTTATTTTTTACCTATGGTACATTTCAGAACAACTTTCACTTACAACAGTATTAACAAAACAATAAAAATAGTTCATGATAAGATATTTATATAAAATCAAAAGAATACTAATAATTTTGATTTTTAAATAGGTTTTATTTTAAGCATAATTTATTCAAACTTTCTTTTCAGCTTTATTACAATTAACAAGTCTTTTTTTTAAATTTAAATAAATAAGAAATGAACAGGATTGAATTGTTATCGAAAAGAAATTATTTGAAATTAAATTTCAGTCATTTATACGAACAAATACAAGAATTATGAAACACGAAAATAAGTTAAAAGAGCAATAGCTATCCTTTAATTGAAAACCAAAAAAAAAAAAAAAAATTAAATAAACTAATTGTTGGGTAAATCAAAAATATAAATATATCTGCTGATAACCTCTGTTAATGTACATATCATGTTTGGAAATTTAAGAGAATACCTATTTTTCTATTCTTTCCCCTCCCCCCAGAAAAAGGAATAAAATATTTCTAAAATGGAAACTACTTTATATTGATTGATTTCTTTTTTTGTGAAAAGGGGTAAAGAAATATTTTTGTGCAGGCCAATACATAAATAATATAAATCAAAACCAATTATTTCATAATTCCCCAACAATGCCCATTTTGTTGAATACACCCAACATTTTTGTCTTGTCCAAAAACCATTATTTAAGGTTTAGAGGCATGAACAAGAATACATGTTAGAATCCTTAAAAAGTTCACCACCCAAGTCAGCCCCCCCAAGAAGACACCCCTCTTGTAGACTTGCCATAACGCAAAGAAATAATTGAAGTTTAGAGCATGAGGGTGAACCATATTAACCTCCATAGATAATGTCTGGGTGAGGGGGGAGGGTGGTGATTCAAAGAAAAAGATTTTTTTTTTCACCTCTTAAAAAACCAAATTCCTCTTCTGAACATAATTTATACATCAAAATAAAAGCCATTTCTTAATTTTTTAATATATATACACATTCATTTCTTTATTTATTTTTAAGTGTGATTTTATATATTTCAATTTCACTTTTACAGCAAAATAGCTACAAATTACTTAATCTTTTAAAAACTTCAAATTGAAAAAAAAATTCTTTTAATATAGATTTTATGCAAGAATTATTATACTATTGAAAACAGATTTAGAACAATAAATGAAAGTAAAGCCAGAAAAACTCATTAGTATATTAGAACAAAGTTCAATTAATACAAGGGCCAAAAAAAAGAAAGAAAAAACAGTTAATAAAAACATATAAGCAAAGTCTTAATAAAAACATGAGTAATGGAACTTCCAAGTCCAGAGTAGTCTTCAGCCTAGCAAATTTTAGTTTACGATGCGTTCTAAATTTTAAAAAAAAATTTAAACTATTACAGAACTGCAGAAGTAAAAAATAGCCTACGAATTGAAAAAAGTGGAAGATATCTCTTATTGAGGCTCATGCAGGTTTGAATGAATTATAAAAGCAATGGCAGTGAACACACAACAAATTATTACAAATTTGGTTTAATTGTATTACATTGTTACATTTATATAAAATACAATCACTGGATTCAATATGAGTACTTCAATACTATTTCACATTCAGGGATTCTTCTAACAGCATCTGGAAGATAAAAATTATGACTTCAACAAGTAATTACAGAATTAAAAGTTAAAACATAACTGCTATTCTATCCTAATAAAAAAAAGGGTACCCTCCCGCCTCCCCATAATTTGAATAAGACTGAAGAAAGGCTCAAAATCAGAAAGAGTTGGCAGCTAGAATATACTAGAGCATAAACTAGATCTATGTTAAATACATACAAAATAAAATTAGTTAAAATTAGTTTTGTGTGTACATGGATTAGTGTAAAATTTAAATCTCCAACTAAAGCACAGCTTAACACTTTCAACTAGGTGATGAATTTACAGAGGAATAAGTCAGCAGATCTTTTCATTTGATTCAGAAAACATTTTGTTTATAGTTTCACTAAAATCGGAGGATAACTTTATAATAAAAAGTCTGCAAATCTACATACATTTTGGAACACCTTTAGGAGCAGGTTAAATACAATTTTGGAACAGCACAAAAGCATACCGAAAAATGGTAATAATAAATACTTTCTTATTACCATTTTTCATATTACCATATTTATGTATGGTAATAATAAATACTTTCAAGTAACATTTACATATACTGTAACCTTCTGAGTAAGAGAGGGAAGGGAAACAGGGTTCCTACTGTTAAAATTGTACAAATTATGAATAAATGAATAAAATAAAGATGTAGAATTTAAGCTGCCTTTTACATTTTAATTTTGCCACTGAGCATAAAAGCAAATGGAAAAAAACTGCAATAAAACCTAAATATAGCAGCTCAAAAAAAAAAAAAAAAAAATCTATTTTTTTACCTGCAAAAAATAAAAGAAAAAAAACTTAATTTTACAGATAAGAAATGCTTGTACTGTTTTATAAAATAATCTTTTCTCTATGTTCTATTAATATTAGAATATACTGATATGCAAAGTGATTGAGAGCACAAAATACTTTATTAAAAGTAAGGAACACATTGTAGGATTTACTTCACAAAATTTTATTTTGTGAGGTAAATCCTCTGAGGTAACACAAAAAAGAATAATTGGGGACAGTATTGAAGCGAAAATCCCATATCAAAGCAATTTGGAATAAAATTATCCCTGAATCACAGTAACCTGTGCGTAATAACAAACATCAAACTAATAGTGACAAAATAAATATTAAACACATAAATTACTATTGGTGAGTTAAATTTGCAAATTATTACAATCAATTAAAAAATAGAAAATATTCAGGACTTGTAATATATTTTAGGTACATCAAAAATTGAGTAAAAAATAAAGTGATAACTTTGCAATAAAAAATTTTCATGCACAGCAAGTAAAATATCATCAAATAACAGCATTCTTAGCAAAGATCGCATCTATATGTGGAAGATAAACAAAAGAAATAAATAATTAAACGGAAGTTTGAAAATACTTTTCATATCCAGTCTGGTAAATTACAAGGATTCAATGCTCAGAAGTGTAGCTAGAGGGGGGACATTTGTCCCAGGGCATAGGATCCAAAAGGCACCAATTTGTATATAAAACTTTTTCCAGCGCATTTTGGTAAACAGGAAGTGATGCAAATTTGTTCTCGGGCACTGAAAATTCTTGCTACACCTCTGAGTACTGACCCCAATTAATAACCTAGATCTTCTTGAAGTCAGTTAAAAACTAGACTAAAGATATTTTTGAGTAATATTCAAATATACATATGACAACATGTGAACACTGACATGGTTATTGCACTTTGTTAATACTGCAGGCTTAAAAAAATCTGAATTTACTAAGGAAGTAAAGTTTACATTTACATATTGTATTAGTAAAATTAAAAAATAATATATTTCATCTGTTTTTACCACTAATGGTGGTACATGTAATATGGTGTCAAAACTGGTAGGCTAGTTTTCGATTTGGTTTGTACCAAAGTACAGATATGAGATTAACAAAAAAGGAAAAAAAGTCTGAAAGAATGTCCAAACAACTTTTGAGCAATTATACTTATGAATTTCAAGAGCAATAAATATTTTAATTTTTATTGATACTAAATCTATCTTACTTATATACAATTTTGCCTTACTGAAAAATCAGAAAATTTTTGAAAAAAATGAAAAAACTGAATTCTTTATAAACATTGAAAAAGGTCTGAATATTAAACTAAATTCTTAAATCTCATCTCTGAAAGTAGCATTTTACAGTTTACATTTTAAACAACAACAGCAGTGACAAGATTAATAATAATAATAATAATAATAATAATAATAAAAGTTAAAGGAGTTTCAAGGTTTTACTTACAACATATTTTTAAGAGGTAGTGAGGGTGCAGAGTAAAAAAATTAATCTGAAGGGACTAAAAATTGATTTTTATACTTTATTTCATTGTTACTTCATAAAATGTTGCAAATAAGACTTGATTTTGCAAGCAATTTATTAACTTGGTGTCAAATATGCAACTTGACATAAAAAATTTACATATAATAGAGATTAAATAAATGACAGAATATAGCATAACATAAAATGATATACTAAAGAGTTGCCTGGGTCAAATGCTTTAATAAAGAATACCACATTGAATTTTACTGTATAAATATTTATTGTTTTACTCATTGATGTAACTTTACCAAAAGTTATACTTTTTTTTTCTTTTAAGAACAGCCCTAATAACTTTCTCAATTTACATGAAATTTATAAAATTTAATACATAGTCACTAACTGCCCCAAAGTAACATCACTTTAGGGAAAAAAAAACTAAAAAAAAAACATATAAATCAATTTGGAAAATAAGAAAAAAATAAACTAAACAAAAAAGTAAACATCTCAAAAAAAAAAAAAAGTTATTGACAATTATGAAATTATGCGATACAAGCTTTGAAAAAATTAGACCGCAGAGATCAAAAGTATGCAGACTTTGAACTAGTAATTAAGAACATTTAAAGAATAAATAAACAAATAAAACAAAAATATGAATACCACTTATAATGCCAATAGTTTCTTCTCTTTTACAGCATGCCACTGACAAAAATTCCACAGGTTTTCCACAGGACCAGTTCAGAGTACTAGAAAATAAAAAGATAATAAAGTGATAAACAGCCAAAATCAATCAGTTTTTCTTGTAACATATTTTATTCATCACTTGGCTCTGCAAGCTTTAAAGACAGGCTTCTCAAAAACTCGGTATAATTCAGAATGCTTCTTCATAGACAGCATGATGAACTTTTATAGAACAACAAAACTGCAGGTCTTATCCCATTTTTAGGGAGAAATTCACGAAAGTGGAAACTGTATCTGATGGCTAATTCTCCCTCTATTTTGGACAATACAATATGTTATAAATTTTTCTCTGAGTATTTCACTTCTATAAATTAACCATTTGTATTGCCATAAATACAGCTTGTGAAGAGAAATTCTGAATTTTCAAATTTCTGACATAGTTGAATTCCTTTAAAACCTGTTCAGAAATTGCATTATTTCTTGTAAAAAAAAAATAATAACTTGATTGAAACATTTTGTTTCTACTCAGTGAGACACTTAATGAAACAAAATTTTTGTGAGAAATCTACTACCCATCTGATTCAGTGCTTAAGATATACATTCTTCTAAAATGGGATGCTTTGCAATGCAAATAATAATAATAATATAAAATTCACACAGACATGTGTATAAGGAACATTTATAACATATGATATGAATATAAAATTAACTCCCAAATTTAAAAATACACTGAAACAGTAAATAATTAAAAATAAATACATACTTATATCTAAAGACATCCAAAGTAGTATTCACCCTTATCAAAGGTTCTTGAAAAATCACCCAGTCATCGCTGTTATTAACTCTCCTATATTTCAAGAAAATGAGTATTCAGTACATAAAAAACATTCTAAAAGTTTCGTTTTCTAAAGCAACCAATTTATATGAATATTCATTTATTATCAATTTATATATATTTAACTAATGACCACCCAAGGTAGGAGTCTTCAGTTAAAATTTACATTTAAACATTATCACAAGAACAAATGATTCGGTGGTAGATCGAGGGGTAATGGGATGAGTGGCTATAGGGCTTCAGTCCCCCCCCCCCCAATCTCAAATCCAGGCAGCAATTACGACATAAAGTCGCTTGAGTCAGAAGTATGGGTCTAAATGGGGGCCCCCTTACATTTTGTTTCTTCACCGACTCTGACAATTGTCTTTCTGTATTTTCCACAGTATTTACCCGCTTGCCCATGATAATCAGGGAACAATCATATTACATTAAATTTTTCAGTAATATTTGACTTATTTATTAAGATATATTTTTCAGAAATTTGTATATGAATGCATTTAAAATTATTTCAGATTTTAAATGCAAAAATAATGTGTAACAGATAAACAGTGATAATTCGCAAGTAATAATATATTAAGATGCTAACATATAAAAAATATATACTTGTGCAATATATATGAGGAATATTTGAAATATACACCCAATATTGTGGATACATTTTAAATAAATTTAATTTAAATTCATTAAGATTGACAATATAATGGGTAAATATTAATTTGCTACAATTTACATTAGTATTTATTTCCAATTTAATGATAATATTGAATAATTAAGTATATGAACATGAAAAAATAAAAATACTATAAAATTAATTACTTGTCAATATTAGGAATACATTAGAAATATTACCAATGTTTACCTAATATTGTGGATACATTTTAAATACATTTGGGCTAAATATTAACTTGCTGCTATGTAAAAATACTGGTTTGGGTTTTCAATGTTTTACAATCCTGTGAGGTGCTATTTGAAAGTTTATTGGTAATGGAACTACTTCAGAACTACTTCCAAAATATAGGCAATATTGCAGATACATTTCATTTAAATTCAGTAGAAAAAGGATTAAAATTATTTTGAATTTTTAAGTAAATTTTACCAATATCATAAATTTATTTACCCTTAATGATACCCAGTAGAAGACCCAAACTCTGAAATCCATGCTGTCTGCTTTCTCAACAATGTCAATAAATAATGAAATCTGTTCTGCTACCTGCAAGTTCAGAAAACCACAGAATAATATTAAATACTTGAAAAATATAACATTAATGATATGGGCACCCATAAGGGGGGGCTCAAGGTAGGGAACTTGCTCCCCCCCTAGGAGAGGAGAGCAGGGGCAGGGACATACCCCAAAAAAAATTCTGGGAGGGTCCAAAAATTTCGGAGGGGGTCCAAACGATGAAAAAGGCAGAAATTTTCACAAAAAGACTTCACCATTATTGCTTTGTTAATAAAAACTGAAATTTCGGAGGTGTTACAGACCCCCACCCCCCTTCCTGGGTACGTCCTTGGCCAGAGGGTGACTTGTGGGGCTTCACCCACCCTCGAAATAAGTAAACATAAGAAATGGAGAAAATTACATATTCGTGGGTAATTTTGAAAGTTCAGCTTGAAATTTTTAAGGTTTAGATACGTCCCTAAGCCAAACTCACTTCACCCCCCCCCCCACTTAAGTATGTTTTTTCAATCTGCAAAGATATGTTCTGATTAAATGAATTTAAAATGAAATATGCTAGATAAATTTTAAGTTTATGAACATTTCCTATGCAATATGTGAAATAACCTTTATTAAAAATGAAGTCTTAAAAAAATGCAACTCAAAGCATGGCTTTTTCCATAACATTACAGAAATAATTCAGCAATCAAAATTAATTGAATGTCAGCAATATTATTTGAATTGTCTTAGACTGAACAAGTGTAAAGTAAGCTTTATTTAAGGGGAATAGATGAAGTGAATATTATCAAATACAATGAAGAACCGTTCTGATTATACCATCTTTAAAATAAAACAAACAACATTAAAATCGGCTCATCCATTTGGGATCTATTTTGCCACACACACATCCAACTTTTAGAAAAAAAAAAACAGGCATTTAGTATCTTAGAATGAAAATTTAATAAACTAAATTCATATTCTGAAAAAATTTAAGGACCCTTTAAAATGGGGTGTCTGGGGCATGTGCCCTCCTTGCTCCTGTGATAATCATGGTCTTATCATCACAGGATTTTCAGTAGTATTTGACTTAATTATTAAAATATATTTTTCAGCAATTTGTACATAAATGCACCTAAAATTATTTATCAGATTTTAAATTTTGAAATAATGTACAGTAGATAAACAGTCTTAATTCACCATTACTGTGATATTAAGATGCTGACACATTAAAAATATTTGTTAGTACAATATGAGGGAAATTTATAATATACACACAATACTGTGTGGATACATTTTAAATATATTTAATTTAATTCATTAACATGGACAATATAATGGATAAATGTTGCTAATTTTTACCAATATTAGTTTTTATTTCCAATATAATAACAATGTGAAGGATTGAGTATATTAGCATTAGAAAAATAATAAAATGGTATAAAAATATTTTTAAAAATTACTTGTCAATATTAAGAATACATTATAAATATTTCGAATTTTTACTTAATATTGTGAACACATTGTAAAGATATTTGGGCTAACTACTAACTTGCTACTATTAAAAACTTTATCAGTAATGGAATTACTTCAGAAACATTTCCAGTATATAGCCAATATTATGGATATATTTCATATGTTAATTAAATTCAATAGAAAAAAATTAGCATTATTTTGAATTGGTATCTAGGCTAAAAGGTAAGTTTTACCAATTTGAGAATTTTATTTACCAATATTGATACACAACAGAAGACATAAAATCTACCATACCAAAATCTGCAAGGCTCTAAAATTAATACTGTATTACTAAATTTAATATTGTAACACTTACCTTTATTACCAGTAATATTAAACTTATCCGTTACTATACTATTGAATTATCCTTAAACAGTATACAAACTTTTCAATTCCAAAAATCTCGCATTTAACGCCAAAAACAATAACTTTTTTTCCGCGTTGAATCAGTTTACAAGCTCAAGTATCCCTTGTGTTTTTCGTACTACTAATGAAAGCTCACACATTCTGAATCACCTGCTACTTTCAGCTGGTTTCCCTGATTTAAAAGTGGACTTTCCTGGGGCCATCTGGGGTGTTCGATCATAAATTATCCACTTTACCATATGAGAGAGAGGTTTGTGTATGTGTAAAAAGTGGAGAGGGAAATATTACACCACAACAACAGAGCGGTTATTTTGATCTAACAACGTATATATGTATATTCTAAGCGTGAATCTGTGCTAGAATGTGCAATAAGATAAAATGATGCACATAGACATATTGAAATTTAATCACAAAATATTTTTTTTCCCACGTTTATAATTTATTTCAATATAAATTGCATACAATATATAATTGATCATTATTTTCTGCTTTTGATTTAAAATTTTGTTTATACTATTTGCAACAGGCGCGTATCCTTCCTAAAAATCTGACCCTTTACTTAGTTTAAAATTTGATACTGAGGCTACAGTTGAAACAGCTTGCTTACAATTTGATACACAGGTTAGAGCCCTCTCCACCCCCGAAATAAAATCCTGACTGCACCACCGATTTACAAACACGCATCAAAACATGCTCAAATATTATATACAGAAACAAAAAACGAATGCAAGATTTCAGCTATATAAGCATAAATAACATACTACGATCAAGTATAGAGACGGATCCAAAGATCAATTTCTCGGAAGGGTATAAAATTAAAAGAAGCAGGCTTGTTTAAGTCTTAAAAACAAAATGTATAGTAAAGCAAAATGTTAACCCTAACCAAAGCAATGTCTGTCGGAAGAGCTGGAGTCCTAATGGATCCGACACTGAATCAATGTATCTTATATGTTGTGAATTATCAAATTTTAAATAACATTTACAATAATTGAAAAGTTATAAGGTTTTACTTACTTGTGTTAGCTAAAAGTATTCCATTACTTGTATGCAGTTGGTACTTCGCAACTGCAGTCCAATTCCAATATGGCGTCGTTTGGGTGTGGAAGCAGCGCACTCACTCCTGCTGAAGTGAACGCATCATGGGAAATGTGGTGACTCTCTCGCTAGAGTGAGCAGATAGCGCCTTCACCCTTACTCAAGAGTGACATTGTCTCACTCTTGCAGTTAGGGTGACAGAATCCTATCGATGAAGAGTCATAATGCAGTTTTCTCACTCTTATCTCACTCTATCTGGGATCATTTGCCGGTGACTTTTTGTAAGAGTGACAATGTCACTCTAAATTTTTAAGAGAGTATTTTTACGAGATGTATGTATGTATGTATGTGTGTGTATGTGAGTGAACACGATAGCTCCTGAACGGAGCATTCGATTGAGCTCAAATTGGATATATATGTCATAAACCACCGTCGCAAGACCGGTATTGATTTTGGTGTGTACTCTCTTAATAATCAAGAGTGAAAAACCAGTGCTGAGGAGTGATATATCACCCTACCTTCGTGACAAAAATCAGCCAACCTCCATAGAGTGAGAAATCACTATTCTGAAGAGTGACATTTCTGACTCTGGACTAGGAGTGAGAATTCAAAAACCCACTCCGGGAAAGAGT